>BLKM01002316.1:260489-384025 GCA_013340265.1 Coptotermes formosanus
ACCCTTTTTTGGTCTAGATAGTTTAAGTTCCGACCTCCAGGAGCGCAGATGGGTAGGTGGGGAGTAATGTGGCCGCCCCAGGCAGCAGAGTCCAAGTGGCGGCAAAATATTTTAAAGAAAAACGAATTGGTTTACTGCTGTCAAAATTTTAAATTGTTGAGCCAAATCAAAGAAATATCAATACATGATTATACCCTATGATTTTTTCAGTTCGTAATTTCTGTATGGCGGTGGCTGCTGTGATTACTCGCCCGGGGCTCCAAAACGCGTACCTGCGACACTGTTCTTTGCTCCCAGTGTCGTTTAATTCTGGATGTGTATGAGGGACAGCAACTCTGGGACAACTTGCTGCACTTACATAGCTGTTCTTTATATGTGATAGTAACCCGCGAGGCATGACCAATCGCGGATTTGTGCTGCCTTCATTGGTTTTACTCTTTATATGCAGATATGCAGAGAGAGTGAAACCAGGACATACAGTGGGCGTTTGAGACAGGCTGAATGCCTTCCTTACCAAGAAAGTTTTACCCGCTACGTGAAGTATCCCTGGACGTAGGACACCGTGCCCAGTGGATGTTACTCACAAGCAAACGTGGTATAAGCCTGTATGTTTTTTAACGTTGCGATGGAGTGGGCAACGTTCTGGCTTGTAATTAGGAATGTGTTTTGTTCGAAGCTCAGTGCGAGGCCGGCTAGTCCGGGTCGAGTTTTTTCGTAGCTTTTTCGGAGTACGACCAAGCAGATATTGAGGAAGTGCCTTGAAATAGGCCACGACCTTTCACATCCTTTCTAATTCATGATTTGTAATCATCCACCTACTAGACGGTGTACATAACGTGTTCGGCTGAGAAATTGTTTTTAATGAAACAGTACATTCGCAAATCTGCGAAGCGCTTATTGCGTCAGCCCCCACCCCCCCCCCCCTCCCCCGTCCACCCAGTCCATGTGTGCGTGCTCGTGAAACATCTCGATGGCATCTGGACGGATTTTCGTGGAAATTTTATATTTGAGGAAACGAGGTTGTAGTGTCTTGTCTGAGAAATGTTTGCAAGCCCCCTGAAGGCAAATTTCTCATTGCGCTCGCCATGAGGGCGTATGAGCGAATGAATGTAGGTTATGGTTCCACTCGTTCTTAACCTTTGCAGTAGATGGAGGTGCTTCCACAATCGCCCTAACAAAAAGTAATTGGAATTGGAAGATAGCGGCATTTATCCGGTAGCGCGAAATACGTAACGTCAAATTTGAGAAACCGTTTCAAATACGAATATCAGTCTCGTCGTTTTCAAAGTCACATACAAACTAAGCATCGAAAAACTGAAATGTATACTAGTATGTATTTTATTAACCTTTTAAAGCCTAGCGGTAACTTTACATACGACCAGGTTTAACATTAAAAAATTCTACGTGGTGCCCACATTGCGTTTATGTGTTTTGTACGGATCTGAGAACAAACAGCAATTTTTGCCTTATAAAACATTAAGAGATTGGTTTTTATAACCGAAGTGGAGAGTGTTTACAGCGCGGTACGCACTGAGTCCTTATATAAAACAGATACGCATCGTCTTTAAAGGGTTAATCGTCATCGGTCGGTTCTGGAGCTGGGACCACTTCTTTTATATTGCTAGGTAACTGTGATCCTGCATCAGACAATGAAAATATTCACCATTCCGCCTGTATTAGAATGTAGTGAGGGCGTCATATTCATGTCCTGCTGTTACTTCAGACGTGTTTTGCGGCAAAATTCCAGATCTCCATGTAAATACAAGTTGTTTGTTTATTTCAGAATTTCAGTAGGTGAGGAGAAAGTTAACACGTAGCCCCACTGTGCGACGTTGGCACATTGTCAAGTTTCCCGTCTCTGTATACGTCTACGGTCTAATTAATGGGGATGTGCCTTTTCAGAACGTGTGTACATATTTACGTACAAAGAAAGAGACGAGTAAACAGAGAACAAAGAAAGAACGAAAAAAAGGTCATGAATCGTATAACTGTGCTGTATCCTAGTTGGTTGTTATTTACCTTCGCATTACGAGTATGAGGGTGATCGCTGTCCTTGAACTGGCTCCGTTGTCCACCCAGCCACATATGTAATGGATACTAGGGGCTCTTCCGGGGGTAAAGCGGCCGGGGCGTCAGGCTGACCATTAACCTGTATGGCACGTATAGGGACAACTTTACCTTTACCTTTCTCAAAGGCTAGGCCAAATGTTAAATCTCCTTTGATCCACAACATACGTAAGAAACTCACATTGCTGCTACGTAGAATGAATACTATAGAGACATTCTATATATAACAGTCACGTTCCTGTTGTACGTAGCGCTTAAGCTTCTTCACTGCAGTTTCCATGGTTACGGTAGAATATTGTTTTTCTTGCCGTTGTTCCCCCACCCCCAATGGACTCCCTATTCAATTACCCAGACAATCTCGGATATAAATGTGGTGATTAGTTGACACACTGATTGCGGACATAAATCAAAATGAGAAACATAGTGTCAGAGCAGCAGTAATGATACATTTGTGCCGCGTAATTCTATGAGTAAACTCGCATGAAGAGAGCATTAACATTTTAATAGGGGAAGATTAAAACGGTTAAAAAGGGATTAAACAAAGGTGTAACGACAGAAGTGTTTTTGGTTTATTATTGTTTGAGGTACCGATTTCAAGCATAAATCACAACGGGAAAGTAATATTAGAACAGTGTTATTAGTACAACCTAATGAACGGAAGGACCGTCAGTCACAACTTCTGTTCATTTGTTTATCAATATGTCACAATGGGATGTCTCGCCCTGAGGTCGTTAGTACAGTTGTATTGCGCACTGAGTTAAGTAAATGTATGTAAAGAGAACGGAAATATTTTACGGCGGAAGATCGAAATGGATAAACCGGAATTAAGCAAAAGTGCAATATTTTCGTAGTGAAATTAAACAAAACAAGTCTCTTACAAAAGTACAGTCAGTTTCCGGTATATCGCCGCTGTTTGTTCGTCGCAGTTTGTCGACGGTGGCGCTGTATCGTTTGATGACTGTGCTTTATGGATGACGAAACAGTGGAAGGGATAAAAAGACGTTTAACGAGAGAAAGAAAAAAAGCGGATGGATTGGCAAAGTCAGAAGCGTTGACGTTAAATAATTAGATTATTAATCGATTGCCGATGCTTTTAAAGTTTACGGAAGTGCAGAGTCAGTAAGTTGACTCACAAAATGCTGTCTGCTGTTCAGAGTTGCTGCATGCGCAAACGATATCGGGAATGCCACCTCATGAATTTAAATTGGAAGTGGAAATAATAGTTACGTTGGTCAGGAATTTGAATTCAGGAAAGGATTGTGCAGTGGAACACGATTACTTGTCACGGAAATGCGTGAAAATTCTTGGAAGATAAGAATTTTAACTGGCACCTTCATGATGTATCGAGGCATGTTCTCAAAGAATCGACAGGGACAGTTCCCAGTGTTAAGACTTGCCGGCGTTCACAATGACCATAAAGCAGGGGTGCATAAATTTTCCGAAAATATACTAGCAACCGCGAAATTCTGGGCTCCAGAAGGGTGACAGGAAGTACGTTCCATACTGAGGACCTACAAATATTAGGCTCCACCTTACAAAATTTATTTGCCCGGCTGATCTGGCTCCCGACATCTGTGCACCCCACCCATATGCAAATTACAGGGGCAGACATTCCATTCGAACAGGCTGAGGTTTGTCTAGAAGAGCATATATTTTTTCTTGTATCACTTGCCAGCAACTGAAATAACAGGAAGACTTTCATCCGGCAAACGGCATGTTAAGGGCTAATTTGAAAATATGAGAGAATTTGAACTCAGAATATTGTTTATCATGAAAATTTTCATGATTAATAATAAATTTTTTTTATAAGTAAAAGTCAACTTCTGTACGCCTGTGTGTATTTGTTAGTCATTATTTGATACTTTTTAAACCGTACGAATAAAGATCTTTTATGGCCCTTTACATGCCAGTCCGTCGTTTCTGACATGCAGGCACACTGGTATCCGAAGTACCTAAGAGTTGGTAACAGAAGGGCATGGTAGTGGCACACATAAATTAAAATTAAATTCAAAACAAGATAGGCAAGGTACGTATAACGTAACACTGTGGCGCGTTCGCGTATTGTTTACACCTCATCGACTGTCCTAATAGCCTGATAACCATTCCATATGTAGAGAGCGCTCTTTTGGCGGTTGAATGCCGCCGGCAGCAATGAAACTTGCTTAGGGTGTTATGTAAAGTATCCCGTGTTTTCACCCGATCATAACAAAATTCGTATTCTCTCGACAGATTTTTATAAAAGTCCTCAAGATCGTATTTCACGGAAATCCATCCGGTGGGAGCCGCACTGATTAATGCGGAGAGACGGACGGACTTGACGAAGCTGATTGGCGCTTTTCGCGACTGTTTAAACTTGCCTAATTGGAGTTCGAAAGAAAATTCCGCCTAGACGGACACCCAGGCTAGTGAGCTTGCCCAGGAGTTGGCAGAGGAACCCGAAAGTTGAGAGCCATGAAGATCAGTGTTCAGGCCTTGATATGATTCTTGACCAGTTACAGTATTCTTCCACCCTCACAACTTGTCTGTTTAAGAGCTATTCTGTACAGTGAGTAACCAGCAATCTTTAATTTCCCACGTAATACAATCAAAACCTTCATATACGCGTATGTCTTCAAAGAAAAACAAATTTTATGTCTTCAAAACTGGACCAAGGATTATATAAAACCAGCTCACCGTATAAGAAGCTTATAATCTGCATATTACTTAACTGAGAATATATTTTACAATAATAACTACTTCATCCAGTATATACTCAAGCTAAGAAAAATTTAAACGCACGAGTCTGCGTAACAGAATGATTAAAAAGTAGTATTATATAGCATAATCGAGCGCCTTGCATAATATAACATTGAATCGACGAAGATAGAACTCCCAGAAAAACTGCAGTACCTCCTACTTCAAGGATTGTTTCTATGATATAACTGTGTACACGTATATTACTACGGTTGTACAAATTATATCTCATTTACTTTTATAGTAGTTTATACTGATAAGTTTTTGCCAAGCATTTCGTACATGGTGTGTGCTACCTGAAGATGGCCAAGTTGGGTGAAACGCGTCGTAAAGCACACTGAATTTCTGATAACAGGCTGACGGATTACTTCAATAGACACCATGTATTATCTCAACGGGCTGTTTAGAGTAAGGGTAAGCTAACCAGTCGCCTAAAACCAATGTTGATGTTATTGCCATTGCGTCCTTCTTTAAAGTCGTCTTTTTTGCGAGATGTTCTAATACCAGAAATGTGTAGCATTTCTTGTTTCCCACTTTCGAGCTGCGCTTGTAGCCGAGTGTGAACCACTGAATTTGTGCGACGTTGCGATTTTCACAAGGCTTTTGAGTGTTTCTGTCGTATGGCTTTTGACGCCATATAGATTGGTGCCTGTTTGCCAGTTTACAAGGTAGCACATCTGAGAAGTCTGGAATCATCATCGACCAAATTCGTCCTTATACATTGTTCAGAGCTAACAAGTTTGGCCGTGCTTGGTATCAAAAGCAGATATTTTTAAGTAATAGGCTTAAATGTGTTGGCCATACTAGACCACTTAGGGACATTTTTAGAAGAAATTCAGACGATTCACTTGCTTTATTTCTTCTCTGAAATGGATTGTGAGTTACTGCTTTTAAACACAAGAACACACACGGTGTTGGCAGACCTTGGCGTTATGCAGAGAAAACAACGAAGAAGTAGGCCTGTGTAAGTTAAGTTAATGTCCGTCATGGGGTACAACCACGTGCCGGATCAGAGGTCGCGACCTTCATGGGCTCTGAACTTGTGGGAATGGGCCTGTCACATGCGTCAAAAGCGATGATGAATGAGAATATTGAACACTGGGGGAATGATGACTGCCGGAGGAAAATCGAAGTAGGTCTTACTGTACACGAATAAAACCTGCCCTAATGCTGGTTTAACAACGAACTCCATGGAGCAGTCTTCCTAAGAAACTGACAGTCGCTGCGCAACTCAGAAGATTCCTTGCTTTCTGTGGAACCCAAGGTCCATTGTCGTTGCTTTTTGCGGCTGACTTTTGGTGCTTTGAATGTTTTCAGGATTAGATCGCGCAGAGGAATGAACGTTTCCTGATGTTTAGGCAAACAGTACAGTATTGACCTTTGAATCTGGGAGTTAGCCGTGTGCCTTTATATAGGTTGCTTCTTCACCGCCGGGTTCCAAGAAAGTTTTCAGTCTCCTCTTTCAGTGTCCTTCATATGCCCCAAATCTTTTCTTTACCTTTCTCATGATGCACCAAGTTCCGAGGGATGTCATTTCATGATATCGTTTTATTACCACGGGTCAGCTCCCCTAGTGGTTAACACGGTGGTCCTTTCTCCGACCAATCAGACCGTCACCTTCTGACACCTGTATATGCCATCCCCCCCCCCCTCCCGCCAAGAGATGCTCGACACCAAGAGGGACTGACTGGCTGACCGTCAATCGTAATGTGACTCTTGACTCTGACACCCTAAATGTGGCAACTGTAATGTTTGCTGAAACGCCCTGAAATCCGTATTCCTAAACGCAGCCTAATCCCGAAAGCCGAGTCAGTGCATTCATTATCGTGCTTACGAAATCTCGCCACTAAGCCATAACCTGAGCCAGGTTAATCCAGTCCATAATCACACCCCATCAGTGACACATTGTACGCCATAAGACCCGCATGAAATGCAGAGGGATTGAATCTGGTCTTGCGCGGTGAAAAGGTGGCTTCTAACCACCTGAACTGTGGAAGCAGCTTGAAGATACGTATATATGTTTTCACTGTTTTAAATCAGGTTGTGTAAGTATCTTATTTTCCACTGTTAGTCTACGTTACTGTAACGAGTTTAATGCCCTGCGCAGAGTGGTTTTGCTTAGCATGTGCTCACACCTGTATGAGTAAGGTAAATGTCTCCCCGTAACGGGCCATGGCTGGCATAGAGCGGGAGTAGAGGTATGGCTGTACTCATTCGTAACCTCGGCGTTAGATGGGGATGGGTGGTCAACGCCACGCTAGGGTCGTTTTATCCCCTGGGAAAGAGCCCCGGTGCCCATTGTACAGGAGGCAGCGTGGGCCCTAGGGCTGGTCTGGACGGGCATGATGAAGAGAAAATTTCTTGCCCCCACCGGCGTTCGAACCTGGAATCGTCCAGCCCGTAGCAAGTCGATTATCCTTTCTTTGAAGTACGCATGCAGTAAGATCTGCGCTCGTTTGGGAAGTTATGCAGCGTATAGTGGTAGTTAGTTACTGACGACGTTTTGGGGCAACATATCGGTCCCACCTTCAAAGGTCAAGCAGTCAAAGTAGAATGGACTGCTTGACCCTTGAATATGGGACCGATACTATGCTCCGAAACGTTGGTAAGAAAACTACCAATCTATGCTGCGTAATATCCCACAAGAGCGAAGATCTCATTGACACTGCGGCGGAAGCCTGCAATCACGCATACGCATGCAGTAGTTCGTCTGAAGTGCACAAGCAGTAGTTCTTTGGAGTATACATGCAATAGTTTGTTTGAAGTACACATGCAGTAGTTCTTTTTTGGAAGTACACATGCAGTAGTTCTTTTTTGGAAGTACACATGCAGTAGTTTATTTGAAGTACACATGCAGTAGTTCTTTTTTAGAAGTACACATGCAGCAGTTTTCAAGGACGTTCTGTATGACTTTGTGCTTGTGATTGGTCCATTTTTTCTTTTTTTTACCTAGATTGTAACGTACCTGAACAAAATTCGATGTTGTCGCATAGACTTTTAACGGAGATACAGATATATTTTATTGAGACGGCAGTTCCTAGACAATATACAAGATGCTACGTCAAGAAGGTTAATTTCGCAGTTCAGTAAACTGTACAGATATTACATTTCGTAAGGTTAAATCAGTTACATTTCGTAGTCACACATTGTTTTATATTGTGTATGTCGTGAAGTATGCATAGCGACGAAAAATGTGACGCTTTCAGGGGCCATTGTACGAGGAGACTTTTTTCTTTCTTTCTGTCTTTTTCTTTCTTTCTTTCTTTCTTTCTTTCTTTCTTTCTTTCTTTCTTTCTTTCTTTCTTTCTTTCTTTCTTCGTCAGGGAAGTTCAGTTAGAGCTATATGTATTGTAGGAGTTATAGTGGACCGTTGTATGGTATTTTCACGACAGCTTTTCCTTTCGTTCGCCGATGCCCGATTCCCTCGAGGTCCGTTAATATTTTATGTGATAACAACACATTCAGACCGACCTAAATTATTTATTGTGCGCATTTACTTGTGCACCTCGTGCAGACAAACACAGTGACTAAAATGTGGTTTAGCTACCGGGATGCACGAAACTAGAGGAGACATCTCGTTTATAAAATCTGTGAATGAAGCTGTTATATTTGGTTTTGAGGTTACATCAGTAGCATGCCGTTAGTTCACAAATGTATGTGCGTACCGCGTGGCTGCGCAGTGTTGGTTGGAGATCACCAGTGCGCTATAACAAGAATTACAGTGGCTGTATTCATGAGCAGAACAGGAAGTTTGTCCTAGTCGACTGTAGACCAACTCTGCGGAACGGAGCACTGCCTGATAAACTGGTAGTCAGTTTTTCAAGACATTACCTATCTTGAACTGAGCCCAAGGCTTCGTTACGATGTTCATAAGAGACCTGACTCGATCATATCCTGCGCCGTGGTCAGTTCGGTCGGTCACACATATTTCTGTCAGATTATCGGACCCTGTCCTGAGCCGACTATGTTCAATGTAGTCACACTCAAGCACCTTATTTGTCTTTGCCCCCCATCTATACCCAGGTTTTCCAGGTGTTCTCTTCCCTTCATCTTTTCAGGCCGAAATTTTATGTTAAATTTTTAAACCACTTTCGTGAATATAAAATTTTTCACGGCCATAATTAGGAACGGAAAATTATTTTCCTTAAAATTTAGAAAATTGTTTTGAATTTTTACACAATGCTACGTGGTGCTGTAAGTCATTACACGCGGTGCTGGTTTGGAAAATGTTATGGATTTACAGTAAATTATTAAGTTGCAATTATTGTGGAGATACATATCATTGCATTTTACGTCGAAAATGAATTTATTGTGGATTTACATATCATTGCATTTTACGTCGGAAATTAATTTATTGTTGATTTACATACCATTGCTTTGTTACGTTGGGAATTATTATGGATTTGCACTTAACACAGTCATGAAACTGTTTTGTACCATCGCAATACACTACTGTATGTGGAAGTTATTTTGGATTTATACCTCAGTGTACTGGTGAAATTTACTGAGTCGGGAATTGTTTTGGATTTACACTTCGATACATTACTGTGTTTGAAACCATTATCAGTTTGTACCCCAGCATATTTTTGCGTTCGGGAGTATTACAGTTGAACAGATCGACACATAAGCATTTTGGATATGACCGTAAATACCTCGCTACGTTGTAAAGTACGAGTATTTTGAATCTGCTCCCTAACACACTGCTGCGATAGCAGTTACTTTGGGTTTACATAAGACATTGCTATGTGTCAGTGACTCGGGATTTACATTAACACGTTGCTAAGTGGAAGTGACTTCAGATTTTCATTTCAACACGTGGCTACTTCAGAAATCTGCACCTTGACACATACAATACTGAAGACTATTGTGTGTTCACACGCCAGTTTTATAGTACACTGAACTGCGCACCAGAAACACATGTTCTTAACAGCCTTCTCTGTGCATAACGACAGTGGCTTCATCACTAAATAACAATCACCTTGACTTACCGGTATCTTGATAGAAACTGAGTGCCCAAGCTAAGTCACCTAGTGCGGTTTACATTCGCAACTGGTCATTTTTTGATTCAACCGGATGGAACTAGCTGTAACAGAATGCCAACTGATGCCCTGCAGCAGAGATAATAACGCCCTGTTATGATGCTACAAACAGGCAGTGACGTAGCTGGGATTTTTGGGCCCCTGTCCAAAGCTTGCCCGATGGGTCCAGTCGTACCCAACCGGTACGTGGGAACTTCTTATAAAATTGTCATAAATAGACCTGGCTTTGAATTAAACTTGTTAATTTAAATTATGTTTCTTACAATTATATGCAGAATCGGCGTGATTATCATATCGACGGCGTGTATAGAGTTTTGGTAAAATAAGCGCAGGAACGTATGTATGCGCCACTCCGAACAGTACTGGCAGTTGCAGTAGCTCAGCTTTCGGAACGTCTGAACATTCATTGTTTTCGCAAGAAGCGTCTCAATTGGCTTTTAGGCGCTTTCGCAAAATCGGGAAGAGTGACTACTAGCTTAGTCATATGTCTCCTGTCTATCCGTCCGCATGGAACTAATCGGCGCCCACTGCACGGACTTACATGAAATTTGATATTTCAGTATTTTTCGAAAATCTGTCGAGAAGATTGAACTCTGATTAAAAATCTGACAGGAATAACGGGCACTTCACATGAAGACCTGTGTGCATTTATGATAGTATCTCGCTGAATTCGTCTTAGAATGAGAAATATTTCGGACAGATTTGTCGAGAATATCAAAGCACACATTTCATGTTCAATAACTTTGTTCGGAAAGTCGTGCCGTTTTTTGGGGTAATGTGGAAAAATATGGTACAGCCGGAGAGGCCACAGATGACTATATAATACGACGCATGCGTTTTGCATGCTGGATAACGAAGGCTACAGACACACAGTCAGAATATATAATGCTTATTGCTTTTCCACTGCAGCAGTGGTTACGCGAACTCGCCTAAATGTTACGTTATGCGTACATTACCTGTGCTGTTGATTTTAATATTTGTTTTTGCCTTTGCATGAGCAAAACCACTGTGAAGTTATGTGATGTCCACCTTGGCTGCTACGTTACGTTTGGTAGCTAAAATAACAAGCCCATTCAGCCTGGTTTGGCCTGTCGAATTTTTCTCGCAGTTTTTGTTTTGAATGTACTAAGTGGCCTTTTAACAACGGCCACCGTTAGCGGAAGCCTTAAAAACATGAAAGTAGTATGTCTGTCAGAAAACTTACGTTTCAAACAACTTTACTTCGTAACAAGTAATTCTGAAAGTTGACTACTCCACTTTTTTTTTTCTCGGTTAGAACTTTCCTTGACAAGTGCACTGCATTAACAGACTGATTGAGAAAGTAAAGAAGTATCACGTCCCCATATTTTTTATCACGATTTGCACATAGGTTTAGAATCTTTGCTTCTGGCGTATTAATGATTTTTTTTTCAAGATATGCAGAGCAGGTGCTCAACTGTTTGCATCTCTAAAAGTCGTTAAGTTACTTGAGAATTTGTCTAGTCCTCTACAAATTATCTAACAGAACACAGCCTTATAAAATACTGAATTTCTTGCACTGTAGCCAAACTTGGTATGTGCTAGTATTATGCTACGGTTGGCTACGCTGAAGCGTCTTTGCGCCAAAATGAGTTTTTGTGAACACGGTCGAATTCGCCCGAGTAATCGATAGTTTTAAGTTACTGCAAAAGCAATAATTTGTTGCGACGATCCCGTCGGTCTCCTGTATTTGTGGGCCCCTATGCTTTGCGTACTATTGCTGTATGGTAGCTGCGACTGAGGGCCGGTGTAAAGCGCAGGGCAGCCGGGCAGTTGCCCGGGGCGCCAACCTATAAGAGGCGCTGAGACATCACTTGAATAATCGGAAACACGGTGCTGGTAAAGGTAGGTTTTTAGACATGAAAAAATTTCTCCGAAAATTGTCTGCATTTTTGACACGCCCCCTAAAAAAACTCGCCAACGCTGTCCTACGCCGAAAAAGTTTAAAGAATATCGGCTCGAAGGGGCGCCAAATTGTTAGCTTGCCCTGGACGACAAATTAATAGCCTGCCCCTTTCGCCCACATGTGTCGGGCCGGCCCTGCTACGCCCTTGGCCAACCGACACGATTTTTAAGAAGCGATTTAGGTAAAGTGAACCGATTTCGGCCAAGAACAGATTTTAGTACGACAGGTGTTATGAACGGCAGTTGTTTGCACGCTACAAAGTACATACGTTAAATCTTGGGTGCAGTTATGTCTGCAGGAGGCTAATTTAACGTGGCAGCTTGTGCAGTTCAGCAGTGTTACCCAGCACATGAATTAGAATGCAGCCGTGTGTGTGAAAATAGCGTTTCCAGTTCCTACTTCCTGTCACTTGTCCCCGTCGGATGAATTGATAAGTGTAAAATTCGAGCTGCCGTTATGTTCTTGTTTTTCATTCCACAGAAATTGTATTCATTGTGTTGCAGTTTTTCTAAAATCTCTTACGGCACACAATTTCTGTAGCCCGGTTTTAGTTGTGATTGTGTTGCTCTTATGCGGCCATTACGTTTGTGCTGTTGACGTTCTTAAATTCGCAGGTAGGTTTCCTTCTAGTACAATGGTGCTCATTCCAAGTTTCGTAAGAAATCGGCAGATTCGTTCCGAAGTTAGAGAGTGAGAGGCGAAAAAGAATACAGGGATGTGATATAACGTGGCCTTCCTTTCGTTATAAGAGGCTACAAACAAGTTAACCGTTTAAGGACGAAGCATACACTGTTTTATTTAAAGACCCACTCTGTCCCACGTGGTAAACTCTTCGTTTCAATTATAAAACCAATCAGTTTATGTCATATAGGACAAAAGTTGCTGTTTTGAGATAAATACAATACACATACATACAGTGATGGGCAGAATATACAATTTTAGGATGTTAAACCTGTTTGTGCATTAAGTAACCAGTAGGCTTTAAAAGGTTAAGAAAATAGACCCAGCCACCTGTAAGTATTTCGACTATGTCGTCAGTACCACTGCTACCAAAAAAAAAAAAGTAAATTCACAGTTGCCGATCCCGGTGTCCTCGTCATCTAAGGCGAGGGCGTCTGAGATCATTTTAGGTGCATTCACAAAACAGTTGCGAAAAGCAGATATCACGTTCTACGTACCGTGGCTACCACTTCACGGATTTCCACGAAATTTTGTGTCGGGAATTTTTACTAAAATCTGTCGACGAAATTCAGTTTTAGTTAAAACAACACGAAGACCTACTTAAATTTGCCGTATCTCGCTGAATGCTTCGTGGGTTGAGAAAAAAAGAAAGAGCTTAGGAAAAAGTTACAGAGAAAATTAAACCCCACGTTTTATGTAAATACATTTTTCGAACAATATTTGCCATGTACGAGATAATTACAAGAAATACGACAGAGCCTGGGAGGCTAAAGAAAGAGTTGTCGATCGAAACATAATGTGGTCAACACAGATGCTATCTTCATGCGCGTGATTAAGGCACTTATAGAAACAAACCGTCTGATTGCAGTCAGACGTGTGAAAACCAAGAAATCACGCAACGATTTAACTGCCGTTACGGCTTGTTTAGCCACATTCTTTCCATTCTGTGAACGCTGGCACAATATGTAGCAGTAAATGTGCGTTGAGAGGCTGAATTAGTTCAAACATTATTTGTTTTCAAAGCCAGTACATAGAATTATTAGAATTAGGACAGTACAAATTACACTACCTAAGTGGCCAAAGTAGGGTGCAAAGATCTTAACGCGCCTTAGTCTTATGTTATACGCATATTTACTGTCTTGTTTACACTGTGGTATTCTGCTTTATGCCAATATATTCTCGTGGGTTGCTACCGACTTTTCGGAGGAACTTGCTGTCTCCATCAACGTTGGAGATGGCGACGATAGGTTTCTCGGAAACGTTTGTAATCACGTGTTATAACCCAGAGTACCACAAATTTATGTCCACACTGTCGGCAAAACCTGAGATCGTACACAGTGGTAGACCGCTGAAACTCCCCGGTCGCGGCTTGGAATTATTTTCGATTGCGTTTTATGTTGCTGCCAGAATAATCGCTTTACGAATATACGAAGATTTCGTTTAACGAATGACAATTCTGTCAGAAGTAGCGAATCCCTTGAGACTGAATTACAGTCCATTACTTTTGAAGTTTTGTTCGTAGATGATATTTTAGGAAAGCTCCACTTGCCCTTAGGGTCCGCCTTCCTAATGCCGCTTGCAACTTCTTGTGGTAATTTAAGAAAAAAATGTTAACTCAAGAAATAGAAACATGACCGCGGCGCGAAACTTTGAAATTGTATCCAACCAGTTTAACGTCGGTATAATCCGTAACAGGTGCGCACCCAGGATTTTTCACTGGGGGGAGGGGTGCTGACTTGAGTGTGTATATAATTTACGTTTTATTTTAAAAATTATGTTTTAAAAATCGTGGCATAAGCATAATTAACATAACATTGAAACCGCGTATATAAACGTACAAATAAAACTGCATGTGTAATAAGTTGCCTGATTTAAGTCACAAGGTCTAGTCTTCTAGGTGTGTTAAATTTCGTCTAAGAGATGCTACGTTTTTTAATTTTATTTTTCAGAATTCTAATGTAGGGCTACTCGTCATCTGCCGATTTCAGTGGCTGATTTCGGCTGTCGGGTAGGCCACGCAAAACGTTTGATATAATCGTGTCTGCAATTTTTTTTTTATTTCAATGTGGAAGGGGGCTGCAGCCCGGCAGCCCCCTTCCTCTTGGGTGTGCTCCTGATCTGTACGCCTACTTAAGGAGAAAAAGGTAACGTTCTCCCCGTGTACGCCATGAAGGCATTTGCGGGAGTAGAGGTATAGCTTCTGTCACTATTAACCTTGGAACTGGATTGGGGTGAGTGGTCAGCTTCACGCCGCGGCCGCTTTACTCCCGAGGAGGGACCCATCTTCACGGTATCCTTGAATAGGAGACTGGGTGGCACCAGAGTTAGTGTGGACATCTTGGAGAGGAGAACGATATCTTAACCCTTTAAAGACGAAGCGGGTGTGTTTTATATAAGGACTCAGTGCGTACCGCGCTGTAAGCACTCTCCACTTCGGTTATAAAAACCAATCTCTTAGTGTTTTATAAGGCAAAAGTTGCTGTTTGTTCTGAGATCCGTACAAAACACATAAACGCAATGTGGGCACCACGTAGAATTTTTTAATGTTAAACCTGGTGGTACGTAAAGTTACCGCTAGGCTTTAAAAGGTTAATTCGCAAAAATAAGTTAGAATAACAGTGGCAGTAGTTAGAAGTCTTCATGACTAGAAGTTTATGCAGCAGGACTTTAAGGTTTTTGTTACGCTCGGAACTGCTTGTAATTTTTTTTGTGTTCTTCACATTTTTGTCTTGGTCCCCACCTCTTTATTTATTTGTTTAAATATTCTTTGGCAGTCAAAAGACTGCAAGCAGACTTGATCTGACAACTGCGACGCTAGTTAATGTGAGTCCCCGCCGGCTGTCCCGTGCGGTGCTCTTGCAGGCATGTCTAGAGTCAAGGTAATCCTCAAACGAGGTGATGTAATGAAAACAAAAGGTCACCAACTTCGTAGTACCTACAATATCGTACAATGTAACTGCGAAAGGTTGTTAAAAAGGAATTCGTTTATTTTTGCTATCTGACGTCACAAGGAGGCGAACAAAAGATGCTGCAGACGAGACGTGGTTGCTGGCCTTTTGGATTACCTGTCTTTTCTACTTACGTATTCATAAATGCAGAGTATTTCATCTTTGTTTACTGGTAATAAACACGCCACGGCTACAGGACACGGATGCACACCAGTGGTCTGCATGGTACAGTTTAGTATTCACAGAGTTATAGAAGCGAATTGGCCAAGTGACGCCCTCCATGTAAGGACCAAGGATATAGTAATGCGCTGCCTAGGCAGGGGTGTCACACACCGCAACAGAAATATGTTAGTAGGTCAATAATGACAACCAGTCATTTGAAGGTGGGATTAGAGTAGGTCTGTTTCGGAGAGACCGCAGCCTAGGGACCTTTACAAGAAATATCCGTGGTTCAAAAGTTGTTACATATGCTTCTGTCTGTTGAACCCCAGCCTCATAAGAATCATTGTCTTACACCGTGGTATGAACACAGTGTGCCTGCGTCGTTGCGTTTAGGCCTTAGGGACCCCAGATCTTATTGTCTATCAAAATATGCCGTGGAAAAAGCAGCATCCAACAGGAAGAAGATTCTTTTCAGTAACAAATTGGACTTAAATTTAAGGAAGAAACTACAGAAGTGCTATATTTGGAGCATAGCTTTGTATGGTACTGGAACTTGAACACTTAGGCAAGTAGATCAGAAATACCTTGGAAGTGCTGGCTGCTTTCGGAACGTTGTGTTTCTGTACTAGTAACGATGGAAAAAGTACAAATACGCATCAGTGATGCTTTGCGTGTCTGGTTTGTTGACCGTTGTTGTTTGTTACTTGTTATGAAATTTCGGAAATGTACCCATAACGTCACTTTTGTTTAATTATCTCTAAAACTGTAAGCCGTACGAAAAAATATATTTGATATAAAATGTATGTTTCGTTCTGTACTGCCGCTTTTATTTTTAACTCTTTTCACCGGCTATAAATACGCGTATATAAGGAGTTACCCTCGAGGTGCGTACAGGAGCTTTGCTTCCGGTCTCGGCCGTGACAAACCTTGAGATGTTGATTGCAAACAGTAGTCCAGCAATTAGAATTCCTATTAATAGATGAGCACACGGGCATTCGGATTGCAGCTCAGGGCGGTGGTGGCTAGATCGGACTGGATTTGACGACACTGCATCACTTTCATTTTCAGAATACAGTCAACGCGCGAGGATTGACCCGTGGGTTATCTAAATGACTGTTTATCAGTAACTTTGTCCACAAGACAGATTCAACTATGAATTTGGACGTGTTTGCTTTTCGTGTGATCTGGTTCCAGGATGCTACCAAGGCCCCCCCCCCCCCCCCCCCACGACGTGATGCATATAGTTCTGCTGCGACAAACAGTTCCGAATCGAACTCCAAAGGCTGACTTCCCTCTTGCGCAAGCTGGTAGTCCTTCAGAGCTTATAGTGTTAATTTTACATGCGTGCCATGTAAGTTGATATTAGTAAATCAAATTTAGCTAATGACCTGGCGTGCTGAGCGTGTAAGCAGCTCTTTGCAGGATCGATTCGTACTCCTATCAGCAGCTTTGCGTGTTTTCTTGTTGCAACTTAAATAAGTTACATACAGAGTTGTTACCGTTACTGTTGTTGATATAAGCCTTGTCGCTATTATTATTATCCGAATTTATCACTTCTCAGCTTTAGCTGGGAAATATTCACCTATCCTGGGATGTATCTTCAACGGGATTAGGCTCGGTGGTCTTATGTGTAATTTAGGAAATTTCTTACAATTGAACATGTGCCAAGAATTACCACTTTTTGCATTTGTATATGTGTGTTTGGGTGCAGGTTAAGTCTCTTTAAACTTTGTGACAGTGACTTTGGAATTATTCCCGTAGCTGAAATTACTATCGGGACCACTTGTACTGCATCCTGCTTCCACATAACACGTATTTCGTTCGCCAGTTCTTGGTATTTCTTTTGTTTCTCTGTTATTGTTTATTATTATTATTATTATTATTATTGACCTTTTAAAGACGAAGTTTGTCTGTTTTATATAATGACTCAGCGCGTACCGCGCTGTAAACATTCTCCACTTCTGTTATAAAAATCAGTCTCTTAATGTTTTATAAGGCAAAAGTTTCTGTTTCTTCTGAGATCCATACAAAACACATAAACGCAACGTGGGCACCACGTGGAATATTTTAGTGTTAAACGTGGTCTATGTTAAGTTACCGCTAGGCTTTAAAAGGTTAAATAAAGGAAGGAAGGAAGGAAGGAAGAAAAGGAGCCGAATCATTATTACGTACGTGTTCTTTATTTAAAGATTTGGCAGGGAATATTATCTTAAGCCTTGCGATGCTGCGCGAAAACTTCCTGACAAGTTCGTTTGTCTCGAGATCGCATTCTCGTACAGTATTTGTGATTGATTAGAAATATGTATTTAAGTCAAATTTTGTCACATTGCCTGCCAGGCTAGGAGGTACAACTCCTGTGGCTGATGTTATCGCCGGTGCTGTCTTTTTTTTTTTTTCAACTTTCGTATCCTATTAATGTCCCTTACTAAGTGTTCTTACTCCCCGCCCAATCAACTCCCCAGCCTTGGCGAGGTTCATCGTTACTGGCATTTGATTCGCACTATAAGAGCTGTTTAACTTATCTATCATGAAGAATTACTGTATATCTGGTTTATCGTAATCTATAGTTCTATCAGTCACTATTGCCTTACCCAACAAACTATGTCGCTTTCGTTGTCAGTAAATGGGAGTGGGTGTATTTCTCAGTTTATGCAGATAGTCCGATGTCGCTAGGATCGAGCCTCCAGCAGATGCATGGTGTATTGCCGCTCTATGTCTGTACGACATTCTTAAATTTTTTGCTTTCTAAGTTGCCTGTGTAAAGTGTGCAGTTACTGGTTGCTACAGGCGTATGTGACTGTGGGGCCCACCTAGCCAGCTGTTCGATCGGTACGGGTGGCTCTTTCTCTGGGCGTAGAGCGGACTACCTTCATGTAGTTTCGAGGCTCTGAATGAGTGGAGCTATTCCTCTGCTCCGCTTTTATGCCTTCGTGGCTTGTAACGGGGCAACTTTAACTTTTACAGTATTACATGATCTTGCATTGCAACGATTAGTGCGTTTTAGGATGTAATTTTTCGTGCATATGCTGTTTCATCCCCTCTCCGCCCCCCCTCCCCTCCGCGCTTCTTGATGGTAATTTTCCTTTACGGTTTTATTTGGGTACATACCGTGTAGTTTTTGTGCGCTTACTGGTACAGTCTGTTCCATAACGCCGCCGTTGCCTTCCTCGAGAACACCGAATTATAAGAAAATCACCTCAGTGGGAATTAAGGGGTTACAATGCAGTAAGTTCGAAAACACCAGCGCATATGACAATTTTTATTTACATTTTTAATGTATTATTGTATTGAATTGTCCCTAGTTTTTATGTGGATACCGTCTGGAACAGTGTTTATCAACCGGGGCTCAGCTTGTTGAGTAGACTGTACTCGGCAAAACATGTAAAAGCTATATTTTTTCCTGTAATATTTTCGTAACCGTAGATTTATTGTGATTGCATCAAGGAAAATTGTTTTTGTAATAAATGTTTCCATTAACCTGCATGAATGGTTTTACGCTTGACGCATGTTCCTTATTTGTAAACGTTCGAGCTTTAAATGTTACCACTAGTTGTGCCTAGTGGTCTGTGGGTTGAGATAAATTTGTGGAGGGGGTCCGCAGTACCAGAAAGGTTGAGAAACTGTGATCTGGTAGCTACGCCCAGCCAGCCGCAGGACCACTTATTCCCATTCGCGCGATGTAGTTCTGTTTGTTTATTCAGTCACATTCTATCCAGTTCGCATGCTCGCATCCGCCTCGTAAAAGATTAGTTCCGCAATACTTTCACGTGCATAGTACATTCATCGCGTGATATCCAGTTCGCGTTATGAAAACTCTCGTTATAGCAGAACTGACTGTACTTCATTGTAATTATTTTAGATTTAGAGGAGTGGCTCCATCAACTCATATTATTGGTGTAGTGGTAACGCTCTAAACGTTCGTTCAAGATATAACCAGCTGTAATCTCGTTCAGGCTATCGGCAGTCCTGATTGAGTTTTTTTTTTCTGGTGGTTATCCTACGTCTACACAACTGGCGCCTTAAACTAGGCCGTAATTGCCACGTTCCAAATCGTTAAACGTATTTGCTGGTCGTGAACATCTTTCACTTTTATCTAGTGCAGATGAAACATCGTTGCTACATAAACAAGTTATTTGTTCTGTGCCGTGGTATTTGTCTGGCGCGTGGAAAGTTTGTAGAACAGTTATTAGTCAAATCCTAATCTGTGCTTCTTGCTTCTTCTAATGACCAGTCCTGGGTTTATATTCCCCATGGATGCTTAATGCAGGTCACTCACCGAGCAGTGCTGATGTTAGGGGTACGTATTTTTCACCCTTTGGAGAGTATTATTTGTATGATACAAACTCTCATTCTTCTTGTCACTACAGCCGGATTTGAGTTTTGGTCCCTTCTGTTGTACATATGTTGTAAATCCCTTCGAATACATCTAAAAGGCAGGACCTACTAAATCGATATGAGACCATTACAGGGACCTTACAGTAGGCTGAGCAGCTGCTTCTTGATTATACAGCCTGATCCAGTTCTGTCCTATGCAACTGCGGACATTTTCTGAAGCCTTACTAGGATTAGCCAAGCGGTGGGTCGCATTGAATTATGCAAGTGGTAGGCCCGGCTCTTTTTGCTGTTGCAGCCCAAATCAAATCGTTTTGCACATCAGCGATAAAATAAACAGAAGGGAATATGTCCGAGTCCCGAATTGGAAATACAACGTATGTCCTCCCATACTAAACTATCAACAGGTAAAGGCAACGTTTTCGCTGTCGATGCTTTGAAGGCGTACAGGGGTAGTAGAAGTATAGCTCACTTATTGTTAACCTAGACACTAGAAGGTGGTGAGTGTTTAAATTCACGCCTCGGCCACTTTACCCCCGCAGAAGAATAGGAGGTGGACGTTTTAGAGAAAAGTCTGTTGCCCATACCGGGATTCGAACCGCGGACCGTCAAGCCCGTAGCGTAGTTGCTGTATAGCGAGTACAGTCAATGTCAACAGTCTGCGTAATGTTCGAACTCCAAACTGATATCTCTTAATCGAAGTCCGTTTCCAGCGCCAGCTGCCAAGTACGTCACACATGCACAATTGTTGTTGGTTCTTAAGTTCCCTTTTTTTAAATTTATAAATTTCAACGGTTCAGGGTCGAAATGTTTGTGTATCATCGCTTCTGGCATACTATAAAAATAGAGGACATGCCGGCTAGAAAGGACCGAGCTGTTCAACGCTGACCTCACTGGATTCTTTCACAGCCGTTCTGCCCTGTGGTATCGTAGAGAAAATTGTTCAGGAAGTTGCTATATAACCGATCTGTTAAAACGTTTTGTCGTTGCTATCCCGTATTCTAGTCTTCGTTGCACAGATATTTGTTCGTGTTTACGTGTGTCGTCATGTGATGGTAGATGCCTCACGATAGTATGGTCTTACGCAACTTCTTAAGCATCTGGCTTATTGTCTTAACAGTGATTTGGAAATCCTTTACAACAGTCGACACCAAGTCCACAAATGTAGGTGTATCGTACGTCAGAGTGGTTGAGGTAATCCGATCCTGCTTTCCAAGATCCTGCAGCTTGTCTTAAAAAGAATTTGGGCATTAATTATGAGATTTCGAAAACGTGGAGGACTCCAGCTTAACGTCAGCCGATTTGAAAGCCCACATAACGAAAGGAATTAGGACAAGTCCATACCGATCGGAACTCGTGCTCACGATCGCAGAATGTGGGCTTCACAAGACCGTGTATGCGTACCTTAAATCGAAAGTTATATTTTGTAATGTGAAGTATCCTAGTAAATTGCCCACATATGTCCCACGTATGTAGCGTTCATTGACACAACCTATCCAGTTTATCGTTTTTTTAAACTAGGACTTTATTGTTTGTCCCAATGTCTGCGAACCAAATGCGATCTGCTGATTATTGTTGGTTAGAATACGCTTGGTCGTCGTTTGAAATTACATTAGTGTAAATCATCTGTCTCATTCTTGACCTCCAAGAATCGTGTAAGGTACTTGACTTGAAGTGCTGCTGTGAAGTGAGCCGCTTCCATTTTATTCCTATCAGCGCTTTTCCCCAAGAGTAAACAATTCCACCCCGTGCTTGCCTCTACTCACTTGCGATGCGAATAGAACTTGGCAGTATCGCCCAGCCTTTCCAATAGTTGAGTTAGTGCCGTTGGATGCTAGTCCATTGTTTAGCGTACGCGTTGTATCGTGTGTACGTGCGTTATTTCACGGAGACGGTGTGCATTGCGCTTTACGTGCGTAAATGTGTGTAACATCATAAATATCTGCATCGCAGGGTCTGATTGTCGACAGCTATCCGAACAGTTTCTTAATACGTATTTTGAGGTCACGGACCTTTTTCACCGTATACATAACGTGGAAAATTGACTGCGTGTGGTAACTGCGTGATAGATTTTGAACTTAGGAATTTTTTAAAAACCAGTATAAAAAACCGAGGGAATCGACATTTTTGCAACAAAATGTACGGAAAACAGTAGTGTTGGTCTCATTTCTGAAGTAATATTTCGCAGTGAAGTATTATTGGTGTTTTGATTTCAACTCTAGATCGATCGTCAGTTTATCGAAACCAATTCCAGTGGAATCGTATACACGGAACCAACATTAGTTCATTCAGGTACTCTGTATTTTCTTAGCCGTTTGTAGTAAACAGCGGAATAGCCATGGAAACAGGAATCGTAAACATGCCAGTAAGTTGAGGCCAATCATAAGACATCTTCCTTATCAATCTTGTCACCCAGTCATTACACCCGCCAGTATCAAGTATTTATTTCCATTCGTCTGGTCTCGTTGCCAGTGTTACAGCAGCTTCTCCACTTTCTGGTCGTAGCTTGCCACCGTGAAGTAGGCGTACATCTGACGTATTTGTTAGGTAAATGACATTGCTAGTTTCAATTACCCTGTTTACGAAACGGAGCTTAGAGAAGAACACCGACTCTGAAGTGAGATTAGCCTGGAATATGGGAACGATCCGATGGAAGAAAAAGTGTGTGGAAATGTGCGTTGAAGTTGATATCAGTGCTGTGTGTTAAAAAGCTAGTGCATGAGCCGCCTGTGTTGGGAGTGTTGGACCTTTTTCGTTTTAGCGGACCACGTGCGAGCCAGCCCGTACCTGTCATTGGACCGACCGTCATGAGAGGAGCCACCTGAGTGAGATTAGCAGTGCACACACTGGATGAATGGCAGCGGAGCTAATTGCTATAGCACATCTATGTCAGGCAAACGTCGAGTAGGTTTGGGAAGCGATAAATCGATTGTCACGATATTTAAATTTTGAATAATCACGCCATTTTAATTAGAACATTTTGTACCGCCAGAGTACGTTGCATGTATCGATATATTTTTCTTGCATTTCACAGGATGTTAAATACAGTGATAAGGCAAAGAATTTAGAGTAGAAGGAGCAGTTATAACCTAAAGTTAATGTAAAGCAGAATTGTGGCAAAATAGTGTAACACTTTATGTTGTTGTACTTGTGTATATCTCCTGGCTCAT
This sequence comes from Coptotermes formosanus, assembly GCA_013340265.1. Taxonomy (NCBI): domain Eukaryota; kingdom Metazoa; phylum Arthropoda; class Insecta; order Blattodea; family Rhinotermitidae; genus Coptotermes; species Coptotermes formosanus. The sequence continues at coordinate 283,546 of BLKM01002316.1, forward strand.
GGAAGAAATTTTCTGAAATTCTCTTAAGGAAAGTGAATGGAATTTCAGCTGTATCATCTTGGACATTTGTTTTTAAGATGCCATTGAACCTATGTGTGGTAACATGAACCGTCTAACATTACATTTCAACTTCTTTTTGAGTTGATTTCTTAGATGTTTTGCACATAAAGTGCAGTAATTGTCTCTACAAGAACACAGAGTTTCAGTACTACCTTTGCAGTTGTCTTTTTTTTTAACATATGAGTAATTGAATGCATGCAGAAAAATCCTTGAGAAGCTGATAGTTACCCAGTTGGTTTAGAAACTTCATATATTTTGTGCAATTTGTAGGTCCAGTTACTTGCTGACAAAAGAATGCCACTGAACCATGTCCAGAGCCAGATAAATTCAATCCAGACATTCAAGCATTAGTTCTTTAACTTCATCACATAAAGTTGGTTTCATAACCAGATTCTTTTATGTGTTTGTATGATGAGTGAATTTTACATGCATCTGATACTTGAATCCTCTGTATTATTAAAGCTGTACCACTGAACATGTGCACAGCATTTTTAAGGGCCAGGTGATAGAACCAAAACTGCAGATCAGAACATTTCTTAGACAGGAGGATAAAAGAGGCAGTTTGTATCAATTTTATGTATGTAATTTCTTAATATGCTTATTTGTTCAAGAAGTGTGTTGAAGTTTTGGAGAGTTTCTCATGTGGAGGAAAACTGAAGATGTCAGAAAATGTATATGAGTATTTTGAGTTTCTCTCAGACATAAAATACTGAAACACAGTATTTATTAATATAGCAAAAAAAAAGCAAACATCATTTTAGGTGTCATCTTTGTCATGAGAACAAAGGTGCGCTGCCTGCCAACACTTGATTTCAGAAAGACAGAAATTTCTTTGCAGCAACAACGGACAATTAGTTGCTGGTATTTCAATGGTAGTGATCTGATGTACATTTGTGCAGCATATATATGCATGATATTCATCACCTGAAGATATAAACAGCTTAAGGATAATACTGGATGATATAATACATTGATCTATCTTTCTTGGAATTGGCACATTTTTAGTTTTAAAGTACAGGAGAGTGGGATTAAATTTCACTATTTAAAACTCTGTCATTGGATATTCTCCAGGTCTATTAGTGCAATCTGTCAGAACCATAAAATGCACACCCTCTATGGCAAGTACCTCTAATTACAGTTAGAATATTTGTGTATATTTTGCAGTGTTATGTATGTTCTAGGAGACATTCCGCCTTAGACTTATGGCGTGGAATTTAGAACAAGATTTGTTTAGCACACTGAGGAAGATAATTGATTCAGAATGTGGTGTGACACAAGAGTCTGGACCAAGAGGAAACCTCTGTTAAATTTGATTTAAAAGTAATCACCAATATGGAAAGACAGTCCTACCTGGCATAAAGAATTTTGTAGGGCTGTGGAGTATGGTACTTTATTCATTATCTTTGGGCATAACACTAAAGCAAGAAGTCTGGCAGCATCTTTTTTTTTTTAAATTTAAAGTCTGATTGTTAATTCTATTGGCTAATTGTAATTCTATCTTCTTGTCTTTACTGTGTCATAAATGGTTACAAAAGGACTAGATGCTGAAGGGTTTAATAACACATACCAATGCTCATCTGCATGTTTCTGACATGCTACCATATGAAGTTGATGTTGTCCCCATGGTTTTTTTTTTCTTTCTTTCCTGGCAGAGGAAAGTGTACACTTTGAAGATCTCATCATACAAAACTTCTGAAATTTACGTTGACTTTGTTCATGTTTCTGCCTCTTCAAAATATAATTTTCAAAGTAATGTTATTACTTTAATATGTGTAACATATAAGAAGTAGTGCAACCAAATTTAGATTTGGAAATCTGAAAGGAGACCTAGGTATAAATGGGAGGATAATTGTAAAATAAATTTTGGAAGAAGGAAGGTGTGAATTGTGGACTGAGTTTGGCTGATATGAATAGAGTCCGGTGGCATTTCTTTAAATATTTATGTATGAGTATAGTGTTCAACCTATATTTCTCATGAAAGCAAGTTATTACATGACTAGTTGAGCAAGTACCTGGCTTTTAAAGGAAGATGCTACGTGGAATTAGTTGTATGTTATGAGTCCAGGATGTGTTTGTGCTTGAATCTCATTAGGTGGCCCCTTCATTTATCAAGGTAATATTGTAATTATCATAACTTAGCTCTTAAGTGATAGTAATGAGAATTTTGTCTTCCAAAATTTTCATTGTGTTAGAATGTTTACTGGTTATAAAAATTGAAATTATTTTGCTATTGTAAGAGTTTACTGAAACCTTTGCTGAAGGCTGTTTTTGTTATAGAAGAAATCATAGACTAGATCTTGCTTTGTGACTGATTTTAAATTGGTGACTGCTTTGGTGAGACAGTTTAAATGACAAATGTCACTCACGTAAATTTTGTAAAAATATGTTGTTTTTTTTGGTATATGTTTACCTTCTGGTGTGCGTTGTGACATGAATATGTTAAAAGCATGCACAACTTGATGCAAGGTGTTCAAAATTTGTAACTTTAAATAAAAAAAAATTACCAAACCCTTCTTTTTAGGAAACTGCTTTGTAACATCAACATACAGATAATGACACTTTCAGATGCATAATTATATATGTTTTAGATTTAGTACATTCTTTGCACAAAGTCTGTAACACGAATCCATGTTAGGGATGTACTACTGTTTATGTGTTCCAGCTTCAAATATTGGGCAGAGAGTATCCTTATGTATTTCTTCATTTTGACTATTCACCAGATTTCAGTTCTGTTCAGTACTGATGTTCTACACTACACTTCTGCCAGGCAAATTTAATTTTGATAAATACAGTTCAGTTAGTCCCCACTGCACATGAAGCCGAAATTGAATTATGTGTAAATTTTCAGAAGCAGGTTATTGTGAACATTTAGTGCATGGAAGAATTCTACAACTTTCGTTGCGAATATTTTGCAGTGTGGCAAATATTTAACAAAATATTTTGATGCCTGCAGTTTGTGTAGGTTTGCGACATTACAATCATATCTGCAATCAGTGACCATCAGGGTATGTGATTTATGCATAACTGTGAAGAATGCGTCTTGGAAATACGTGTGTAGCATTGTTTTACGCTCTTTCCATGGAATGTTCTTACCATCCAACTTGTTTCCATTTTATACATGGAAACAAACTTAATTGTGTTACACGTGGGGTGAGAAAAAACTGTGAACTCACTCATCTGGAAACTTTACAATTTGACTTATGGTAATGGCCTAATGTGTTTAATTTTGTGGAGAAAGAACATAATTGAGAAGCATGAGAGAGCATATTTTGCCCCCAAATTCTTATCTGGGTGGTTATGTAGGTGTTCATAAATATTTGTAGTGCTTGGTTCATGCAGGTAACTAGTGGCCCAAAAGAGACCTCTGGTACACAAATTGCTTAGCACTCTACTGAAAATGGGCTTCATTTTCAAACATTTTAGTAATGTTGAACTTCAATAATTTACTTTTAATAGGTCCCCACAGTACATAAATGGTTCAGATTATACTTGTCATTAGTGCTTCTACATGTTATCTCCTTGTGGTCTGTGTGTGTATTTAGGCAACCTGGACCTTGCAGCCATATAATGTGTTCCTGTAAGCAGCCTACGCTTTTAGTATGGTTATTGACATTGGCAAAAAGTGCAGACAAACAGTAAACATAACTGTGTTATTCATATTACATGTGACTTTGTTAAAATTGATGGCTGGTATGGGTCTACAAATTATTCCTGTGTTTGTTGTACAATTCAGAGCTGTTCCTTTTTCTGCCCCCCCCCCCTTCCGCAGATTTAGTAGGAGTGTATAACAAGAATTATGTGAAACAACTCATGACCCTTGCTTTACTTAAAACATTTTACTGCCTGTGGTGAGGTTAGCGCACCACAAGTGAATGGTTGTATTTAATGATCCATTTCTGTGCATAATTTCCACTAGAGGGCATTCAGTTTGTCAGACATAAATCAGATTACTGCCACTTATGTAACTGTTGACATGGAAACAATATTTTACAGAGGATACTAGATATGTTTATGTTTGTGATTTATTTCTGCACCATATTTCATATTTCTGTCTTCTGTGCTGCATTACTTGTTACCATCAAATCAAAAGGTTAAATATAGATTTTGTGTAGCCACCATGTTGTTGTATATTCCACAAATATAATTGTAACAAAAGTAGCGAAGGTTACATACTTTTTGAAGATCTGTTCTAGTATAAAACCTTATGACCTATATGGTGGTAAGATATGAAACGAGGTGGAGTGACTTCTAGTTGATAACATTCATACCAAGTTTTGTTATTTTTGTTTGCAGATTTGAAATTGTACTCTTGAGTGTTATGTTTATGGTTTTTGTTGCTTCAGGGTGCTTCCTAGATAATGGCTCATGATAATGGATAATGAACAACCCCATCAGGAGCTGGTGAAATGTGTGGTGGTGGGAGACACAGCTGTGGGCAAGACACGTCTCATCTGTGCCCGGGCATGCAACAAACATGTTTCGCTGTCTCAGCTTCTAACAACCCATGTACCAACAGTCTGGGCCATAGATCAGTACCGTATTTACAAGGATGTAAGTTCATATCTCATTCAGGGTAAAGGTATAAACCAAAATTAAAAGTTAGTCATTTAAAATAATATAATAAGCTAGAAAGAGATTTAAATATCCTTTAAGTGTGTTCGTAGTCTGGTTCATGTTTTGTCACCAGTTTTCATGGTGTAGCCACAACATAAGGATAGCAAATAAGTCCTTTACTATCGTGGCACAGTTCAAGTACTTGGGAATGACAGTATCAAATAAAAATGATATTCAGTAGCACCTTTAACATTAGGCTCACTGGTGTGCCAGTCTACTTTGCTTTTGTGGAGGCATGTAGGAAGGTCATTAATGGAACAAGATTTCAAGAGAGTTCATACCATCTTCTGAACATGTACATGGTGTATACAAAAGCATCTGTCTGTTTTCAGTTTGAACAGAATGGCGTGAATGAGCCACCTAATTTTGTGCAGTTGGAGAATACAGTTGCTATGTACATTGTTGTCATAACATACGTGTATAGTACTACATATTGAGCAGCTGATAATCATTCCATTAACCAAGAAATTGCTGCTATAGCAGAACTCAGTGTGTGTCATCACTGCGTGAGATTTTAGGTTCTCATAACAGTGACTGTTAAGATTATGGAGTTCCAGGCTGTGAAGATGCATATTGTCTGGTAGTTAAGTACCAGCATTTTGGAGTGACTTGCTGCGTCCATCTTTAAGGTCTGATGGAGCATCTACCAGATTACATGGTGTGATGTTCCACAAACCATAATCATTATAAATCATTATATGCTGCCATATTGCTCAATACCAAAAACTGGCATGCAGTGGCAAGACAGGTGTAAGTGGAGGAATCAGCAGAGGAAGCCGTGGCCAGGAAATGGGCTGAAGAGCCATAGGAGGAGGAGGAGGAGGAGGAGGAGGAGGAGGAGAGTTTTTATAAAAATATTCGCACACATTTGACTGTCGTGAGCTAGTCCAGTTCCTTTCACTCATTCACACTCTGTTTGTGTAAAACCATTTTAAACACTTCTTCCATTTCTACATAGGTCCTAGAATCTTGCCTTGTGGTTATTCAACAAAAAATGTTCTATGCATTTCTCCATCCCTTCATTACATGGTGAGGCAATCATTAACTTGCCATGCAGAATTAGAACATGCATGTTAACAATTCACAGAATTATACTTGATAAGTGTTGATAATAACTGTGGTCATACTGGTTGTTAAAATAACTCACGTAACCCAGATGTACAGTGATTAATTGAACTGTATCTTTCATTAGAAAGATAGCTGAAAATCCATCAGTGTTGGTAGAGGAAGCCTGAATACAGTTTATCTAATCTTCATATTTTTTCTGAAGGAAACACAAACATGACACTTGAATGGTTGCTACTCCTGTTTGTATTTCAGAGGTCCAGAGTTCACTTCTTGGTCCTGAGGCCAGATATTCTGACTAGTTTTCCATAGTCCTACCAGGCTGAGCTTATGCTAGTCCCTAAAATATATGTCTGGTTCTTCTCCAGTTCATCCTGCACATTCTTACTTGCATTTGATGCTATGTAATTAGAGATTTGAGAACAAATCATCAAACTGAGAAAACTGAAAATAAGAAAGGTATACAGTGTCAGTTCAGAAACTTTCTACTGAAGAAGTTTTCTAAGGATCAGTTGATGGGAAGTTAATATTTAAGTTTTTCTTGGAGAGAATATCTAAACTAGAAGAAACTAGCTGAGGATAGGGTCAAGTAGCAGACTTCTGTGAAGGTCATGTTTGTGCAAATAACTGATGGAAGGGAGACCCAAGTCTTCTGCAGTGTGTTGCTGTGTCAGGTGATAGTGCCCCATGTTTTGAAGGATTGTAATACCTTCATATTCAGCGTCAAGCACACTTCTTGGACTGTTTGACTCTGAAGATGAAGGAACGTGATCTGTTGAAATTTCAGAAAGTAGACACCAGTAATGCAGTATCATATTCCAGAAGACCTGAATCTGCAGCAACCCTGTTGTAAGAAACAGGTTATCATTAGATATGCATCACAAAGCATTCAGTTTTCAAGTTTTTATTGCCAATATATAGTACAGTTTCTTCGGCTGTCATATATTGGACAGTAAAATTATAGGTATTTTAAATGTTTGGTGTCATTATGTTGCACACATGGTGTGTTAGGATGAATTGTGATTAGAAAGTCAAAGTGAGTTTAAGTTCACTGAGCCACTTTCATTGAAGCAGAACGTCACATAGAGGTCACTGTGAAGGAGACCATTAGGAGAGGTTGTTGACTCCGTAGGGTGTTTAGTGTTTGTTCTACTGTGTGTGGTGTATTTTAAACAGACATACTGGCATACAGAATGGAGTTTCATCACACATTGCTTGTACTGGGAAATTCCACAGTTACGTTTAATTTCAGAGTCCATATAATTGGTGGATTAGAGACTAAGAATGATGTTGTGGTGTGCTTTCTGGTTGGTCTGCTGGGAAGTGATAAATGAGGATGGAGAGTGGTTGGACTCTTGGTTTGTAGGAAAATTGTACTGCTTGCAAAAAAACCATCCCCCTTGCCAGTTTGTCCACCCTGTATTATACATAGCCTGCCTTGGGACTAAACCAGGGACTCAGCTAACCAAAGAGCTATAACACAGCCAGGAAAGCCGCAGTATCACTGAAGTTCATAGTTATTAATATTTAATGCTACATTTATGTAATTATGTGCTTATAATTTTCCATTCTTTGTGATATTTGTATGTTTTGATGGGTCCAGCATGTGGAGAAATTTAAACGTTAGTGACCATACCATGAAACCGGGGCACTGGCTATTAATTAATTAAGCTCCGCATGTCTTTGACCGTAGCATTGACTGAAGTATTTGGTCCATTGTATTTTTCCATCCTAATATCATTCCCGTCCCTGTACGCTCCTCCCCTTGGTGGTATAACATGTTAGATAAGAATCAGTGAGAGTGTGCTATTACAGGTAAACAGCAAAAAAAATACTGGAATTGCTACATCCTACATTATTGCAATGTTTTTCCTGAAGTCCATATTCTCAGTGAGCGCAATAACACACACACACACACACACACGCGCGCGCGCGCGCGCGCGCGCACGTACATGCATGCATGCATGCATGCATACATACATACATACATACATACACACATACATACATACATACATATATACATACATACATATGTATGTACATACATACGTTCATTCATTCATTCATTCATTCATTGACTTTTATAATCATATATGTGAAAGTGCACAGATTTTCTTTTGAATGATGTTTGTACATGTGCTACTGAATATGTGAAATGTGATGATGAGCACCATCTGCCAGGCATTGACAGTAACTGTGCCTTGCGTGAACACAAATGGACATAGGTGCATATATACATCAAACTGGCTGTTGCACTTAACAGGCTTGAATACAAACATACAAGGTTGACTGTATATTTTCCTTGATCTTACTACTGTTTCAAAGCATTTTGGAGCCTGCTATAAACTACTGCATAGCATGCTTGCAGTTTTAAAATTTGTGCCCATGACCTGCAGTTGTGATCTGTGGGTCACTGTGTTGTGTAAATTCTGTAGTCTTTATGCATTGCCCAGAAAAACAGAACACTGCACGAAGTATGTGTTTTTCCATGTATACTCATGGTCATCAGTAAGTTTTTTTGCAAAGTGTATCTCTAAAACACAGCATGAAATACAGTATGAACCTGTTTACTAAGACACAGCACCCTTGTTTCTATCAGTCACTTAACCTTCAGTGGCCATTAACTTTTAACTTACAACAAACCAGTAACTGCAGTTTGTTTTCATATGTAACATGGCAGTGGGCCTAATTTATTGTGCTTGAATTTGAAGAAAGTTTATCATTGAAGTAGAGAGATTACATACCAAATGTCGGCACCAGGTGATCCATAATAATGATGTGAACAACTTTTATGGTGTGTGTGAATTGTGATATACTGTATATGATGTATGTACTTGTATGTGTGGCTCACTTGTTTACAGGTGTTGGAGCGTTCATGGGAGGTGGTTGATGGAGTAAATGTTTCACTGCGGTTGTGGGATACATTTGGGGATCATGAGAAGGACAGGCGATTTGCATATGGCAGGTGTGTAAAAAGGGATAAGCTAGTAAGGATTTTTAACATGTCCTCTCCCAGTTTAAACCTAGACGTCCAAGCATCCATGAGTAAACTGAATGCCAGCTTTTCAACAGGAATTTACATTTACTTTTACATGTACATTTACATTATTCACATTCCACAGATCCATCTATCGAGCAAAGTCGAACTGAATATGAACTTAGTCAGTATATGATAGAATGCAAAATATTGATTGCATAGTACAATCTTGTCACAGGCCAACAGTTACGCATTGATACAATATGAATATTACAGATTGTAGTGTCTGAAATGTTGCGAGGATACATATAATATATATGAGGATTTACAAAATATAGTATCTAAACTATTGCTAGTATACATATATTCTGCAGCTGGCTAATGTATACAGATTCACGATATCATTCTTTATAAATTTGACTATTATTTGTAGTTATTATCTGACACAAATTCATTTCTTGAATAAAAAGCATTTTTTATAAGGAATTTTTGTAGAGTATTCGTAACAGCCATTATCTTTCACATAGTTGTACAATGTGTGGAGGAAGTTGATTTTTTGGTCTCGTATCTTTGGTATGAATTTTGTCATTAGTTTGGTACTCGTCAGGATTTTTAATGACAAACATCATCATTTTAAGATTATACAAACTTGGTGCAGTCAATATTTGTAATTCTTTAAATTTCTCTCTACAAGAAGCCCTTTGTCCTAATCCCAGCATCACTCTTATTACTCTCTTTTGCATTATAAGTGCCTTATGTAAGTTTGTAGCTGAACCCCAAAAAGTTATACCATATTGTAACAATGCCTGTCAAACACTTTTGTTATTCATGCCCAAAAAATTGATATGTTTTACATTACTGTGTGTGTGTGTGCGCGCGCGCATGTGCGTGCATGTGATGAAATAGATTATGAGTGGGCGTTTTTTTCTGTTTTCTTGTTATGCATATTAATAATATTAATGATCATGTTCAAGGAGGTAAACTTGTTTAAGGACAGGGGATTTTGTAGGCAATGTGTTTGGTTGAAGGAAACAAACAAGCATGTTTTTGATGTATACTCTTATTCGTGAGTGTGGTGATGATTGTAACAGATGAGTGGTTTTAAATGTTGTATACAGTGAGTTAATAAATGAATGGGATAAATGAATTAGGGTGATGAAGGAAATTAATAATTCTGGTATAAAATAAGTTAATATGGCTTCCTTTATTTATATTGCTTCAAGGTCAATGCTGTTAATAATTGTAACAATGAAATAATTATTGTATTAATATATCACTAATTTTTATGTATTGAATTGGAAAATCTAAGTAACAACAACAATGACGAAGACAGTGGTGATGATTACAACAAAAACGAGTATTTTAGGAGAAGATTCAACTTATTATAGGCAGTTTGTTGCAAATATAATTAGTGGGTGTAATATCTGTAGTGTATACTGTGTTTTCCCTAATAGAAAACAGGAGGTTGCCTTATAATTGTGAGCAAAATTAGCCCTTCACCGATGAACTCTGGCACTGTATGGTCTTTAAATCCTCACATGTTGCCAGTCTGTGTGTGCCATACTGCATGGGTGTGTTTTAGTGTAATTTAAGTTTAAAATTCCCCCATCCAGGGCAGCAGTTAATGAATTTAAATGGGTTAAACACATTCTGCGCAGGTATTTGCCTGAAACTTGAAGACTGTCAATGGAGCTGATATTCTGGTAAATATGATGTATAAACAGTGGGAATTTAATGTTCTACAACATGCTATAATCTGTGTAGGTTTTGCAACAGTTGGATCACATCTGTTGGAGAGAAATTTAATATTCCATCTACTGTGTGTGATGTTGCAAACCATTGGTGACATCCTGAGATCATAATCACTGATATAATATTAATACTTTTCCAGGTCAGATGTGGTACTTCTCTGCTTTTCCATTACAAACCCTGTGTCTCTGCGGAACTGCAAGGTAATGTGGTACCCAGAGATCCGGCGTTTCTGTCCGCAGACTCCTGTTCTTCTTGTTGGTTGTAAGAATGATCTGCGTTACATGTATCGCGATGAGACCTACCTCAGTTTTTTCCGTGATCGCAGCCCCTTTGTGAGGTGAGAAATTTGCTTTATTTATGCATTAGAGTATATTTGGATTTAGAAAGTGAGGTGACAAGGAAATAGAGAAAATTTCTTAATGGTGAACTTCACTGTTTGTGTTCATCACCGAGATTTTTACTTATTTGTTTCCAGTATAGATAAAAGATTTTTCTTTTTCAATACAGCCATTTAAATTGGGACACAAATAACATAGTGATGTTATAACCTAACTTTCTTACCTTAAAAACAAGAAGTCAGGCAAAATATGTGACAAATTTAGAACATTTTGTATCAAGAGGTGGGTTTCAAAGCACTTTAATGGATGAACTAAGTAACATATCAGGAAATGACTTTCAGGGATCATTAGAAGCATAAAGTAACAATGACAAGCTGTTTTTAGACTCCCCAGGAGGTTACTGATGGTGACCACGGAACAAATTTAGTATGCATGTAACAAAATTTCGTATAATTTCAATCCTGGAGTTTAATTGTCAGAGTTGTAGTGTGTGTAGTTAAAGAGGCATTATTAAATGGGAAATGAATGTTTATCATTTATATTTTGAATAGGCCAACACGAAAAAGTGATCTGGTGATGCCGGATCAGGCACGTGCCATTGCCAAGGAGTTGGGTGTATACTACTATGAGACTAGTGTGCTCACGTACTATGGTGTAAATGAGGTGTTTGAGAATGCTATCCGTGCTGCACTTATTGCCAGACGCCAGCAAAGATTCTGGATAACCAATCTGAAGAAAGTTCAACGACCTCTACTTCAGGTGGGTTGAACTCCTCTGGAGCAACCAGCATTAACGAATGGACTGGTTTATGTATGAGCTGGTACTTGCATTGGTGCCACCTCTACAGGCTTTATTAGAATACTTGCCAGTATCAAGTAGCCTATAACATATCAGCATATTATTTCCATTTTTTCCAAATGAATTCCCCAGTTTTTTTGGTATCCTATGTCTTTACCTCTGTCTGCAGTTTCAGTCTTCCTCTGACGTCAGAATTTCATGGCTGACTTAATCTAGTAAATGCCAGTAGCTGTTTTGAAAAATGTATTTGTGAATCGTCTCATGTTTAATATTAATTGCAGGCCCCTTTCCGGCCACCAAAGCCTCCAAGCCCAGAGCTACATGTAGCTGCCAGTACGTATGTGGAGAACATACAAACATTGTGGCTACAGCAGGCATATACAGATGTGATACTGGTTGCCGGGAGTGTTGGGTTCTCAGCACACAGGTTTATTCTGGCAGCAGCATCTCCAGCATTTCAGCGCCTACTCATGATGGACTTGAGCAATGAACTTGGAGCCCGAAGCTCCAGTGAGTCCAGCATGGTAAGGCATTTGGTTATTTTCATTGTGTGATTTATGCTTACTTGCCTTCAGATGGCAAGGTTATGAGAACCATGAATTATAGCCATTTTGAAATGTCTTTTCCATGACTTGTCGTAAGAGGCAGAGTTGTTACTGTTGGACCTTTTCTGGAGCCTCCTGCAGATTCTTTGCCAAAGAATGTGTAGAGTCCAAGGATAGAATTTTGAACTGTCTGGTTTGTTTTCACTTTGTTTTCACCGCGCATTTCTATATAGTATACTGATAAATCCACCAACAAAATGCACTATAGACGATAAAATCACTTTTTATTCACTCACTTCACCTACCCCAACATGTTTCGGTGCGTCATCACACCATCCTCAGGGGGATTTTGCACTTCAAAGACCTTTTCACTCAGAAGGACATAGACTATGTAATATTGTTGCCATAACATATAACGTATACACACACACTGTGCCTTATTGGATTGTTAAGATTAAAACAATGAAGATAAAAGTAAGGTGATAAAAAACACTAGTGTTGATATCAATGAATACATCACATTATACAACACATGTTACAACATCCTATTGAGAAGCCAGGCTGTGCAGTCGACGGTGAGGTTTTTGCAACCATGTGAAAAGACCGGATGGCAAATGTAATGTATTCTGTATTGAGTTCCTGTTTGTGTATGTGTTTGGCCGGCTGTATTACGGGTGTCACCCGTAAACACCTTACTTTTATCTTCATTCTTTTAATCTTAACAATCCAATAAGGCACAGTGTGTGTATATACGTTATATGTTATGGCAACAATATTACATAGTCTATGTCCTTCTGAGTGAAAAGGTCTTTGAAGTGCAAAATCCCCCTGAGGATGGTGTGATGACGCACCGAAACATGTCGGGGTAGGTGAAGTGAGTGAATAAAAAGCGATTTTATAATCTATAGTGCATTTTGTTGGTGGATTTATCAGTATACTGTCTGGTTTGTATTTGCGGTCTGTGGTCGTTGACCTTACTGACAGCTGTTTTTACCTGTCGGGGGCTGCTTACTCAACATGTTTGCATTTCTCGTCCAAGTCTGGATACTGTCTTCTCTGTCTGCAGCCTGAGGACACATCTTAATGTGGCTCAGTGCCTATTTGCACGAGAATGAGAATATGCAGTAAAGATATTTGTCTCCTATGAATTGCATCAGGTTATGGTGTCTAGAAAATTATGTTAATTGTAAGTCTTTTTGAGTTCTTTGTGCCTTTCAGGTAAGCACTTTTGGTGAAGCAACTATGGGAGACTTCAATGATGACACAGAGTATCTAATTAGACAGTCTGACAATTACTTCAAACCCTCCAGGTAACACTTTTTGTAACTGTGACTCTTTAACACTTTCCCTCCGGCTGCCATTTAAACTTTTAAATCCCCCGTGCCGGCTGATTTTAAGGGTATTGAAAAAAAATTTAAAAGTACGGCATTTTTTGTTGTAATAATACGAAATTTTTTCACGCCATCGCAGAAGATTTGCTGTATCTCGTGCACAAAAAATAGAGTACTTACGTGGATTTGAAGTCCGACACCACAGGCGGAAATTCTGAGGCCAGGATCACGAATTTTATAAGTCACAAGTAAGCCACTTCAACTTACAAATCTCACAGAGATGAGGTTTCTGCGGCTCGACTGCTGAGAATGAACGTTACTGTCACTCCCAGTAATTCAGTCTTGTGTGGTAAACTTCAAAACACTGCCCTATACAAAGTCCTACGTCACATTTTCGACAGTACATTGTCGTGCATTTTTTTACAGTCTTCCCGGTTTGGCGCTTGTTTCTTTCTGCACACACGCGACATGAGCGCTGAGACTTTCCTTCCAGCTTAGTGTGTGTCGCTGGAATCCTATATAAAAAATGGTCTCTCCCTACGAGTCTGCCTGCTGGACTGCTGGTCTGACCTTGTACTTGAGGTTCTGTGCCGGCACTAGCGAGCAGTCCTTCAGCAACTTTTTCGTAGAAAATTTCCAGCGAAAGTTTTTTCTTGTTCGTTTTTGTGTGCAAGATGTGTGCGTTGACAATTGCTAGGTCGAATAGATGAAAGAAAAGTTTCTTCCACCATTTTATCGTCTTTCTTTCAAATGAATAATATGACAGCATCTGGTCTGATCTGTCCACACCAGTCTTATACTTACTGTAGTCCAAAACAGCGGTTGGTTTTATTTTATGTGTCCCCCTTGACGATGGTGCCTCAACAGTTTCATCTTCATGGGCACTGGTTAGGAAAAAAACATCACGGGTGTCCTTCCACTTGATGGCCAATAGGTGATCCCGTTGGCGTGATATTTTCTCACCTTTTTTCAGTTTTACAGAAAATGCCTGTTTAGGCATTTCTTTTCTGTTCGACATTACTGTGCCTACAGCCTTTGTCTTACAAGCCCATAAATGGTCGAAAACTTTTGGACTGGAGAACCATCTGTCCATGTACACACTGTGGCCCTTCTCTTTTATTGTATCACACAGTCTGTCAATAACACTGACCGCACTGTTGTGTTCTGAGCTGGTGGGATGTGCCCCGGTGTACACTTCCAGGTTGCAGACGTACCCGCTTTTGGCCTCACAAAGTTCAAATATTTTTATTCCATATTTGTGGGACTTTCCTTTGATATAAACACGAAAGAATATGCGGCCTCGAAATGGGCATATTGCCTCGTCGACAGTCAGTTCTTCTTCTGGTGAGTAGATGTCCTGGAATTTGGCAATGAGTGTGTCAATAACTGGCCGAATTTTGAATAACGGGTCATAGTCTGGCTCCCCTCTAGCTGCCTTTGCATCATTGTTGTTCAGGTGTAACATTGTCAGTATTGCGAGGAACCTATCATGAGGCATTCCAACCGAAGCTGCATATGGGGTCTGAATAATGGGACGCACACTCCAGTAATCCCGCAGAGATGACTTGCGTAACACGCTCATGTGTATGACTACCGAAAAGAATTTTTTTATTTCTTGTAATGTCACTGGATTCCACTGTGCAAATACAGATTTGGATTTCAAAGGGCCCTCTTGCTTCTTTTTCTTTATTTGCTGTGCTGCATACCGGTTTGTTTCATTCTGTATACGTTTCAACAGGTCTGTGCTGAAGAATATTTCAAATATGTCCAAGGGAGAGCTGTCTTGAGTTATTTGGTAAATTTTATTTATCCCTGGTACTCCGGAAAACGCAGGTTTCTGAATCTTGCGAATTTTTTCCATCCATCCTAACTCCAAATCTGTATTTGAGCGTTTAGGAATGGCCCTGCGTGTTCTCTTCCTGCCTCTGTCTGGCTCGGGCTGCACAATTTCTTCCTCTGCCTCTTCGCTGCTACTGCTGCTAAAGGGTGAATTTGCTCCGTACGTTTCACTGTTAGAAAGTTCACTAAAACTACCATTGTCTGAGTCCGAATCTTTCACAATTTCACTTATTTTATCAGTTCCGATAAATTTTTTTTGTGAAGAATTTTCTGAAATAGAACTCGGTCCAGGATTTTCCATGTTGCTTGAGGCGCGCTAAACATCAACTAACTACAACCACAGCTCATTGATACTTTTCCAAACCACATGCTGGGAGGGGGTACGTCATTCATTGCATCTGGTCTCGCGTTTCAGCCGCGGTAAAACAAAGGCCTGCTTTCAGTCAGACATCAAAACAGTTTGTTGCGCAACCGTTCGGTCTCAAGAGTCCAGCGTGCACACTACGCAGTGCTGCAGGAAGCTGCACATAGCCACTGAAACTACAGTCATGGAGGAGTCGAATGGTATAAGCGGGAAGCCAGTATCTCCAATAGTTTTTTTTTAACGAATTTATGAAAGTCGGGAAGTACTAGTACTCCGGCCGGACAGGTGGCGTGTGAGGCCGCGGAGTACTAGTATGCCACGCGGACGGAAAGTGTTAAAAGGTCATCTGTGTATAACATACGAAAGTGTATTAGATTAAATTTCACTGCTTCTACATAATGCCATGGCATGCACTTTGTTTTAGAAGCTGATAATTACTCAGCTGGTCAAGAAATTACTTGCTTTGAAGTGTGAATGCCACTGGGCTGTTTCAGCCCATTCCATGTCTTGTCGTCATATTTTCTTAATATCCGATTTAATGTTACCTGCCAATGCCTACGTCTCTTTTAAGTGGTTTCTTTGCATGAAATTTGGAATGCTTTTCTGCGAACTTATTATCTCAGCCATGTGCTGTATATTGTGCTGATATAATTGTGCATGAAATAATGCCTTCAGCGAGTTACATGATGTTCCTTATGATGCTGCTGCTGCTGCTGCCCTGTTGCTTCTTTCTTAGGCTCAACTATTTATTGGTCTTAAATTACACATTCTGATCTCAACTATTTTCTACACAATACAAGTAGGTAAATACAACAGCATAGCCACACACAATCATTTTTAGGAACAACTTAACAATATCCCTTGACAGAGACTTTGAACTAGTAATTTCATCAGAGGTTGAAGTCTACTTCTGTATTATCTTTCCAGTGTGTGCTGTAAGGGATATGCTGAATATTTTTTAATTGTTCTAAATAACTGAGCTATGATTGAGAAAGGGTGAGTCTAAATGAGAGGTTGCATGTTGTTTGTTGTATTGTTACACACACACACACACACACACACACACACACACACACACACACACACACACACACACACACACACACACACACACACACACACACACNNNNCACACACACACACACACACACACACACACACACACACACACACACACACACGTGCGCGCATGCACACACGTTCAGTAGAATTGCTTTAATCAGGAACCTGATACTCCAGAAATCCTGATACTTTGGCAGTTGAGGAAAATAGTACCAAGTCCAGAAGTTTAAGCACTGGTAACATTTTTGCATGCTGTGAATTTACCTTGTTATCTGGAGTTTATTGAGCACATTGAGCTACTGTAATGACTTGCTAACATCTGAAGATGAGTAACAAGGTGCAGCTGGCAAGAGGAAACATGTAACATTAACATTTCCTCAGAAACTTTGAAATAGTTAGGAGGTTTGAAAGTGGTGAAAGCTGAGGAGAAGTTATGGTTTTGTACAATATTGGTTGGTCAACTTTCTGTGTTATGTAAAGGTGCACAAGGGCCAATTACAGTCATTTATGGCATCAAGTGAAAGTGTGAAGGGTCTTCTAAACTCACAGACATTGAAACAGCCTAGATCAGTTCAGTTGGACAAGGTGTTGTGTAAGATATCCACATGGGGTACTCTGATTAGTTGCAGAACCCAAGCATAGGGGCAGTGACAAAAAATTACCTGTGAGAACTTAGGTCAGCATACCTGCTGTTTGATAATACCAAATATTTGATAATCTGACATCTGTCCAGTCCCATGAGTGTTGGATTAAAGGAATTCTGCTGGACGTAAATATGTACACACATTAGATTATAAACTTGAATTTTCCTTAATTAAATAAGTGTATCATGAAAATTCTGTTCTGTTTAAATAAAATATTGTTTTCATTGGCCTGTAATGAGATGTTTGACTCAGAATCCTGAAGAATTTTAGAGAATGTTTAGAATATGTCTCCCTTGATTATTGCTGCAGGGTGTGGGAGCAACTCAAGAGGAGGTCAAGTTGCCAGGTGTTGTCAACTGATTCGAAACAGCGGCTGGGCGTGTCTCGAGAACTAAATCATCCAGCTTTCCAAGCCATTCGTGTTGAACAGGTGTTGTAGTTGTACAGTATATGTTCCTGTTAGTAACTTCAGTTATTACTTATCTTTGAATATCCATAACTCTTATGAAATGGGACACATGGTGTAACATTATTCAGTCTCAGTCTCTTGATTAACAGTATCCTGAAGTTTGTCCACTCTTTTGTGACACCTGTATAGGGATCAATGGTACGATTATGGTGATTGATGATTGGAAAGGATGCAGAAGCTGTCAACGTGTGTTGTTGTATGATACCAGTACAGGCTTACCCCCCAGAATGTCTCCCCCATTAGCATCTTCCTGGTAGAACACGTCTTGGTTTTTAATATCCAAACTTTGTAGAATGTACATATCTCTCAATACAATGTTTTTCAGCCTATTTTTGTATAGGAAAAATTTATGTTAATGTCTCAAAAACTCATTACAGCATTTTTAATAAAATGATGGGCATGCAAACTGTACATGTTCCTGCATGCAAAGCAATTAATTGTTTGGTGATCAGGAAGCGATGTTTTAAGCATTTTGCATCCTAACATGGTAGTTTGTTACTTATATGTAGGCATTTGACTGTGTATAAATTACATTTTAGGGAATTAGTTAGGGGTTTGGGTTGATTTAACACATTATAATTTTTCCCAATTAAAATAATGAGAAGTAGGCTCCTGGTTGGCATTTACACACAGAACATCTGATTTTCAGGAACACATTATTAATATTCAGCAGGCGATAGCTGTATTTGTCAGTACACCCTAAGGAAAACCATGAAGACCCTCAGTCAGAATAGCTGGTTTCTGAGCTGAGATTCACACTGAGGACATGCTGAATACAAAGCAGGAGTGCTAACCATTTTCTCATTCAGTGATTGACTCTCATGAATAATGACTACTATTTGTGCTTCCAGTGTGACAGTGCTGGAAGTGCAACACAGCAGGGTCGGTCCAATAACTCCATGCAGACAGTGGTTACTCTGTCTAAGCTTGTCACTCCACAGGCCATGCAGCAGTGTCTGCAGTTTCTGTACACAGGGACGATAGACAGCCGGTTCTGTGAGTTGCAGGTTAGTTGGCACCAACCACATTTTAACTATAAAATATGCATGAATGTCTGCTAAGCTTGGGCACAAGTCAGGAAGCTGATATAATTTGATACATCCCAATTGTATCTTTTAAAAATTCATTGCTTGAGGTATGTATAATGTTATAATTCAAGACTTCACTTCTGAATTTAATTTGATTCATAAATTTTTATGCCAGCTAAAAGTGTTTTTTCAGCTGTGTGGGTTAAATAACTTCATGTGAGGTGGACAGATAAGATAGGATAGGATATGTATGTTTAGTGTAACATTTAGGCATGTTCAGACCTTTGAAACCCAGACACTTCTCAGATGGTCATACCATTTAATCCACTGGAGTTACACTTTGGTAGCTGCTCACAATTTGTAATATACTGTAGAATAACATGACTGATTTAGATTTCAATGAAACTGTTTGCAGATTGTGTTGGTGCAGTGTCTTGCTTGAAGTATTTGGTACCTGTTTCTGCAGCAGTTTTTGTAGTTGGCAGTGCTTTTGGTTTTAATAGCTCAGGGTTCATTGAAAGTCTTTCTACTTGTCCTCAGATGTACTTGCTACCTGTGTGACTACCTGTGTGCATATTTCCCAAGCCACAGTACTGACAAAAAGTCCAGTATTTGTGATTAAACACCCTGTACTTAGAAAGGGAAGGCAAAATTATCCCTGCCCACTTCATGAAGGCTCATAGGGTGAGAAGTGGTATAGCTCCACTCATTCTTAACCTCGGCACTAGGTGGAGCTGATTAGTTAACTTTGTGCTCCAGCAGCTTTACTTCCAATATCCAATGAATAGGAGGCTGGGTGGGCCCAGAGTTGGTCTTGACATTTTGGAGAAGAGAAGTGTCTCTTGTCCCTTATAGGCCTGAACCCTGAACTGTTCAGCCAATAGCCTAGCTTCTATACTGACTATGCCAACCCTGTGCACCCACTGTATACTTATGCACTTAAAACCCACAGCAAAACAGGATGATAAGAAGCAGTTCAGAATTCTCTTGCAAAATGCTGCTTCATGTTTGAACATGGCAAAAATTAATAATTGTCTTATTTCAGAGCAATATGTTGTTTCTTTCAACTGAGCAACAACACAGTTTTTCTTTATGTGTACTTCTCATTACTAAGCAATTCATTAGTTTGCTTTGGTGGGATACTCTTTTTGTAGAAGGTGTGCTTATGAATTACCACTTTTTGTACATGAAAATTAATTACCATAGTTAAGAATTTTAAACTTTATAATTACACTAAAATTGTTGGCTAAATATGAAGTGTCATAAAATTTGATGCTATTGCCACCATGATTGTTACTCATGAAACGATGCTGAAAAATCATCAAGTACAGAAATATTTAAAATTCAGTATAATGAAATATAAAATTACAAGCACCATACAGATTCAACTGTAACACTGGAGTCAGACACCACAAACATTACAGATACGTACACCAGGAATATGATGGCTTCTGGATGGAATTAATCATCAGTATTTATCATGAGTTCGATTGAAAGGAATAGCTTTAACTTTACACAGAAAGGACTTACCCAAACAAAAGGAAAATTGTGCAACAGCCATAGAAATAAGCACATGAGAATGTGTGTGTGCAGAAGGGAATGGGAAGCCAGTGTAACTGTTTGTATATATGATCTAGGAAGGCCTTGTTTAACATTGGGTTTGCATTCCTGGAAATCACATCATAGAGCAAAATGATATAGAAGAGAACAATTAAAATACCCAAGCGAGTGGCTGTTGAAATTTCCACTAGCTGCCAGTGAAAATGATGTTTGATATAAGTCCTAGCACCATTCTTCAAATGTTTGGTCACTGAAATTTTTTGGTTCTAAAGCAAACAATGTTGTATGGGGAAACAGTAAACAAGGCCCTCCTGTACTTATATTTTAATATCGCTGTACTTGCAATAGTTTTTTTTTAAATTGGCCCCATGATGGTGGCACGGTTAGTACTAAAACATACAGCTTGTAATTTTATATATAAATTTTGAATATTGTTGTATTTGATGGATTGTGATATTCATGTACAGTAAGTTTTCAGTTAATGCTAGGGTTACATTCCCAAAAATTGCAGCATGAAGAGAAACAACATAGAATGGAACATTTTTTCCATAACAGTTAATTAAGATACCCAAGGGAACAATGTTAATTGGAGTCCACATAACATTTGTCAGATCTGTGTTTACTAAAATATGAAACATTAAAGCGAAACAATGCTATTTACAGGGCAGCATTAAATGAGGGCTACCTGTATGTGAAATGTAGTTTGATTCCATATTACTTTGTTTTTGTCAGTCAGTGTTTTGTCTCCTGTCTTTTTACAAACATGTCCTTGGATGAAATAAACAGCTTTCAGGAAATATCTCAATTTTACCTAGTCTTTGATGCTTCTGCTGACAGCATTGCTTTACAGCTATAATAGTTATTGGTGCTTTGTACTTGCTTGACTCTCTGTCAGAAACACTATGTACCATTCCCAACTATCCAGGGACAGAAGTTATGGGCAAATTTTTGAACTTCAAATTAAAGCAACACCTATTTCAATAAGACTTTGCTGTGTGTATGTGCTGTATGTATGTATATATGTATGTATGTAGCATTAACGTAATGAATCATTTACATATGTTTTCAGAGATGTTGATGTCATAAAAAGACTATCTTACTGATTGTGGGATGCATAACGTATGCAGATCCATATTAAATGCTTGCTTCACAATAATTACTCTGCGTAAAGTTTTACACATGGTGCATGTGCATGGGTGCACACACATGTGCACACCTAGCCACCCACCCACCCCACACCCATGCCCCCGACACGTATGCACACACGCGCGTGCGCACGCACGCACACACGTAAATGCATGCATACATGCATATATACATGCATACATAAATGCATGCATGCACGCACGTGTGTGCGCATGCGCACACACACCTATACATATACAGATAAATATACATATTCATATATATCCATCCACCCATGTGTTTTCCAGTTTCTAAGAATTTCACAGTCTCATTTGTAGGAATATTTTAAAGTTTCTTTACTCTATTAAGTGGGATGATGTGGATGGTCAGGTTTGTTCTTTTTATTTCACAACCCTCAAAAATCCAAAAGTGCATTTGCCTTGCTTATATTGCAGTAGTTCTATTCAGCAACCAACGTGATGAATGTCCTAAAACACATCAGACAAGTGCATGTGTACTAGCTGAACCAGTGCTGGTAACACACATATATGCGCATTACTTTGGTTAGCCCACTTTTATTTATATGTAAACAGAGTCCAAAGGGAGGCAGTAGCACAAGCTGTGTAGTCACGATTCACAGCTTATAGTACTCATGTTTGATTTTCACTTGCCTTATCAGGTAACCTATGTGGATGGTTCTAATTATTTTTGCTGTAATGGATTTGAAATGTTATGTTCATGCAAAATTGCAGAGGTATTTTACATTTTCAGAATTTTTGTCTGTGATCATATATAAATTGCATAGTGAAGAAGCTCATAATTTGTATTCTTGATGGCATATTGTTAATGTGATGAACTCAAGGAAGATGAGATTGCCATGGGATGTAGCACAAATGGCAGGGAAGAGATGTACAGGTCTGTCACTAACTACAAAATGTCAGAATCCTGCATTAATAATGGTAGTATTGCTTCCACCTGGAAACTTTTGACAGTTTTATTGGTATCGTTGGTGATCTCCAGTAGCTTCAAGTTCATGGCAAGTGACATGAGAATTAATCCATTTGTTCAGATGTAAATAACGAAGTAGGAATTATGTGTAAGGAAGTCTGGTGGTACCATCCAATTATTTGTTTGGGGGAACTGAATGAAACTATAAAAATTATACGAAGTCAGTAATTTTTCTTTGGCTGTTCAATAGGTTTTCTTCAATCCTATCACTTTCTTAAAGCAGTCCATGGCCTCTTCTTTCAGATTCTTCTGATTTATCATTCACATTGTTTGGGCCACTTGCTGCTACATAATCTAAGTATGTAGTATAATGTCGCAAAGTAACCAAATGTCAAACCACACACATCCATCATGGAGTTTGTATTACACTGTATCAAAATTTGTACTTTTATTCTTCAACATGGTGCATTACTCAGAAGATTCTACCTACATAGTGGATAGCGACAGCATTAAAACCTCAGCTGTTGTAACTACACATGTTCTTTATAAAAGGTCATTTGAATGAATGTATTCTCTTAAGTACTGTTTGAGCAAGTGATGTTAATTGCAAACCTTTATTGAATTTGGTGTTGCTTTGTATTGTACCGATGTGGTTCTTGTGTTCTTTTGCAGACTGTGCCACTTGGACTATTGCTGGTAATTACATTATAGCTGTACACAATTCGTTAGGTCTGCCATCTCTAGTTGTCTTGTTTACGTTCCAAGAAGCCTTTCAGATTTCACATTGCACTTGTGACCAGCTTTGATTGAGGGCTGTAGCCTGTTAAGGTTTAAAACCTCAAATAAAAGAAGGCTTCTAAATTGTAAACAAACAGTTGTGATAAATGAGACCCATGTTTCAACTTCTGGCTGATGACATTCTGTGGAGAGCTGGTTTGCGAAGACATACATCAGAGAAACTGTTAATCCATCAGGGTGAAAAGGGTTTGCACCTGTATTAATAGTTACAGTGTCTGAAAAGGCCAAAGTTTT
The DNA here is from genome assembly GCA_013340265.1 of Coptotermes formosanus. Classification (NCBI taxonomy): domain Eukaryota; kingdom Metazoa; phylum Arthropoda; class Insecta; order Blattodea; family Rhinotermitidae; genus Coptotermes; species Coptotermes formosanus. The sequence continues at coordinate 307,100 of BLKM01002316.1, forward strand.
GGGGTGCTTTCCCATGAGTTTATGCAGGTACACCCCAGTTTACATGAGAGTGGTACTTGTATAAGGTGCCATATAATGTGAGAATACAAAAGTCAAAGGCTTTTTTGTGTGCTGTGTAAGAGTTTGTTACATTTTGTAACATGCTTTCAGTGGTTAGTTACTTAAGAAGTGAAATAACATTGTGGTAATATGGAAAAGCCATTAAAAGATATAAATAGGACTTTGACTAAATTCTGTATGAAATATTTTTTGTGTGGTAACAGTTACAAATTTGATGACTGTGCAAACCCTATTGATGTCAGGCAAATTTAATGTCATGGAGATGTGTACAGGTGGAAGTTACGCACATAAATGGATTATTAAGTGTGTAAATAATTATTTCACAGTTTCTTCTAGCCCTTTTGTGTAGATTGAACCATGTTAAGGGAAGTATTCATCATAAGAGATTTCCAGAGCTTCTTTTGTGGGTTGGTTTACCAGCATTTTAGAGAAATTAGTAGCCTACATCTTGGGTGTAATGTGAATAAGAGCAGATGTACTCATTTTATTTACAGTGCCAGAGAAGGGTCATATTTTGAAATGCTTCCCTGTTTGCTTCTTTACATTATTACATCCAGTGCTCAGAACATTAAATTCATTAACACTGCATGGCACTGAACAGGTTGGTGTAAGTGGCATCACTCCGGACTTGTATCTGGAAAGGGCATGGTTTTAAATCTTGCCTGAGACACCAACTGTCCTGACTGGTGTTTTGTGATTTTTCTTAGTTCCTCCAGGCAATCAGGTAGTCCACAGCCACTTCTGGATCTCTCAGAATTTATCGTTCACCACTAGTCGTCATCCATTTGTGCTACATAGTTTGAAATATCTTCAGGTGATAAAATAAACCATGTATAAAACTCACTTGACCAAGTACTATACATGAGGATCAGTTCTGCTGTCACTCACTGTACCTTGAATGTGGAAGCTAGCAAATTATCCAAACTATTGCTTACAGTCTACTGCAGCATATTGTCATCACCCAAAAGTGAACATAAGTCTCGTATGATAATCCCATAAAAACTCAAGGAGTGTGTTCATTTCTTAAGTTCTTCTTTGTGTTTCATTACTAGGTTTTTATTTGCATTATAGTTCTGATGTGTAATTGTCATCACCATTGTCATCGTCGTCGTCGTCATCATCATCATCATCATCATCATCATCACTGTCATGAGCACCACCACCATCGCCACTGCCACCACTGCTGTCATTATTTCCATGTCCTGATTTTGTCATTTTAGCTGTGTTAAAGCTATATGCATGGCTGCTGTTTTGTTATGGCACATTCCAAGACTACTTCAATCATCATTGAAGGTGGCAGTTTTTTGCAGTCTTAAATGAAAGCATGATTGAAGTAATTGTATAATATTTATTGCACTGCTACATAGTTTTTGCTTTTGTGTCTTCGTTTTCGTTCAATAAAAACATTAATTCTAATTATTATAATTAAAACTTCATACTGCTGAAAGTAATACAGTTTAAATGGAATACATTATTGTTGTATATTTATAAAGGTTCTCTGAGATGTGAGGTAATTGATTTTTCTGGTCCCCATTTTTGAAAACAAAAGTGTTCACTGTTGTACTATGTTGCTGTGAAGTGTCCAACTACAGGGTCTTCACAGAAGGACTGCCCCCATCCCCTCTTACTCCTTCCCCCCCAGCCACTTGTTGTGATGTTGGTATGCTTGTATAAATGCTCAGAGTTGAGTTAACAACATTAGCTGTGACTATGGTATCCCACATTATAGAAAACAATGTGTACTGTGAAAATATTTTTAAATTTGCAGAGAAATTATCAACAGCATTTTAATGTTTGCGATGCTCCTTCAAGAAGTTGTGTAGAGAGTTTGGTATGAAAATTTGAAGTAGCTTGTTCTGTGTTAGATAATCCCAAAGGTTAGGATTCAGATCTTCTGGGATATGGCACTGTGTCATTGAGTTTATGCTTCTCAGCACTTCAGGGACACTAGATTCCCTTGAAATGTTTGGAACCACTGTCCCAATGACACAGGATCACATCCCAGAAGACAAGAAGGCAAGAATTCTTGACTACACCGCTGTGAGAATGTCACATCTTGCACAACCTCAAAGGTGTCGTTGGACATCAGCATACAGTAAAAACTGCTGAAAACACACACTGTGTGGAGAAAGCAGTTCAGATATGTCCAAGGAAGTCAATTTCTTACACCATACTTATCATGCATTTCTCGAAAAAGCACTAAAACACACTAGATGCTACCAGTGATTTCTTTTTGAATGTTCGAAACACTTCTACACTTGAAAATATTTACACAGTAAACACCCTCCATTCAGTACATTTAGGACACTCAGTACACAACTGATGCTGTCAAAATGAACTCCCAGCATTACATTGCACAAACACATCAACATCAGAACAAATTATGGTATGGAGAAAACAACATGTATTGAAAAACTAGTCCTTTCATAAAGACGTGGCATGGTTTTACATTTAACATCTGGCATGCAGGAGACATCGCTACCACTCTTGGAGTGTAATAGTCACAAATTGTTAGTGCAGCTGAGCTAACTTTATACACACATAATCACGGGCGCACCCCCGGGGGGGGAGGGGGGCTGCCAGGCTGCAGCCCCCCCAAACCTGCCAAAACTGAAATTTATTTAACACAGATTTTGCAGATATTATGATATCAAAAAGTTTTACATGATTTCCCCTTCATCTGAAATGGGCTGATGACTAGTACATGAGAATTTTGAAAAATAAATTAGTAAAACAAAAAAAAACAAGAAGATAGGACACTGTGGTTGAGTCATGGAACATGTAGTTATATTTGTATGTATATAAATGCAGTTGCAGACAGTGTTATGTTGTACTTTCAACATGTTTTTTACAATATAATTTTTAAAATCAAACATAAATTGTATGGAGCCCCAGGGTCAGCCCCTCCCCCCCCAAAGGAAAAATTCTGCACGCGCCCCTGCACATAATGAAACAAAAATTACAAAATTCTGACCATGTACTTGCTCAGACAGTAATATCAGTGGTGAATACAGAAGTATGTTAACATACTAGCCCAGAATGTGTCTGAAGTGACACAGGAGAAAAGCAACAAATGGTCAAAATTCAAGTCAGGCATCTCAGCTACAAAGTTGGCACACCAACAACTGCATTGTTATAATTTACTTAATAACTTTGTAATTTTCTGAACAACTTATGTTCTGTACACATATACATATGCTAGTCTGCTGCTTTATAGTTTGAACCATTCGTGTAGCTTCAGTTAATGATTTAGTCAGATAATTCTTTTCCTTGTACGTTTACATTGTTCTGATGTAAAATGCACATGATTTTGCATTGTCCCCTGCAGGAGATAAGGCAGGCAGCAGAATTCCTGGACCTTCCGGAGCTGCTGGTTTTTGTGACCAATATTCAAGCTCATGAGGAGTTCCTGAACACAGATCTCAAGCAGCATTATCGCAAGGTGAGGACAGCAACTTTGCATTAACCCTTTTAAGGATGACATGTAATCTGGTTTATATAAAGATCCAGGTCATACAGTGCAGTAAACACTCTCCATACTGATTATAACAAACCCAGTAGTCTCTGTTTATTTTGAGATCATACAAAACACGTAAATGAATTCAATAGGCAAAATGTAGAATTTTTGGATATTAGACCTGGTGATACATAAAGTAACAGCTAGGCTGTAAAAGATTAAGAAATTACATGTACTCCATTGGAATACTCCTTTTGTTACTTTGTTTTTGTAAGTTAGGTTCTTCCACATTTTGCTTCATAAAACAATTTGCTTTTCATGGTACAGATTCATTAGTTTGTCTTGTTGCCTGCTGATGAAAGGTGGTGTCATTGAGTATTTTTCTACAGGCTGTGAGGCAGCGGCTCCAGGATTTATGTGTGGGACAGGGGCTTTTCTCTGATATAGTGTTCCAGTTGGATGATGGCTCGTTTGCAGCCCACCGGCCCATGCTAATGGCGCGCTGTGACATGATGAAGGCTATGTTTTCTGGAGACTTCCGGGAAAGCAATGCTAAAGTTGTAAGTTCTTTGGACTGTACAGTATGTCTTACATAAACCCTTTAATAGCAAATTTTAAGAAGTTTGTGCAGCAAAGTTCCATATTTATTTCTTATTTTCCTTATCTAAGCTACATTTCTGGCAATTTACAACTAAAAATGGGCCCCAAATTAACTTGGACATAAGCTTCGCTAACAAAACAATTTTTAAAGCATATGACACAAAATTCCTTGCATTATATATAGCCAGTACACTGTCTTGGAAATTACATATTGAGCAGATACTACACATGTTAGGTGCAGCTTGTTACGCACTCAGATCTGTTAAACCCTATGTCTCAGGAAATAATGAAAATGGTGTTCTATGCCTGTTTTCACTCCGCTATGTCATACGGAACAATGTTCTGGGGAAACTCTACAGATAGCACCAACATTTTCAAAATGCAAAAGAGGGCAATTAGAATTATCACAGGAAGCAGGAATAGAGACTCTTGCAGAGATTTATTTAAAAATTTAAAAATACCGCCGTTTCACTCACAATACATACTCTCAGTCCTATTATTTGTGGTAGAATTTAATGTTCAATTTAAATTCTGACATCCACAACATAAATACCAGGCAAAAACTCAGCTTCCACCAACATTCATCAAATCTATCTCCACATCAAAAAGGAGTTCACTCCTTCGGCATCAAAGTGTTCGATAACCTCCCTCGAAGTCTTAAAAAATTAACTGGTAATAGTAAGCAATTTAAAACAGCACTGAAACGTTCCTTACTTACTCACTCCTTCTACTCCATAGATGAATACAGTGAAACCTTGATGCATCGTTTTTTAAGGGGATGGAAAACAAAAACGATGAATACGGGAAAGCGATATTTGCGGGAAACCATTAAAAACTCCAGATAAGAAAAATTTAATGACTTCTATTTATTGGCAATTACATGATACAACTCTTCATTAAAACTGCTAATTCTTCTGAAAAAAAAACTCTGTAATTGACAGTTGTTTTGTAGAAACTTTGCGTCTTAAGTTCAGAGAATGCACTCTCCAAGCTTAAAACACTATCACAATCACCATCACTGTTGCTGTGCGCATAAACAAAAGACTTCACTTTCATGAGCACTTCGTGCACTTTGGCAAAGTTTGGTACAACTTCGGGCTCGGTATCTTCTCGTTCCTCTTCTGCCCCTTGTAACAGGGTGGCTCGCACATGGCTCTTGCACGTCTCTTCCACCGTATTAATACCGCAGGTCGCCAGGTGACTGTCCACAAAGACATAGTCATCAAATTTCTCATTGTCCATGCCACTGAACTTTCACCAGTCGTGCTGTAAAGCATCATCATCATCATCATCATCATCATCATCATCATCATCATCATTCCTAATTATGACATCACCAACACCTGAGAGTTGTCCACGCCCGTAGCCAGCTTTTCGAAAACAGTATTCAATGGTCTGCTGCGTTACGCGGAACGCGGCTGTTTGGTAAGGGAAACGAGGGGAATGAAGGGAGTGGGAGTAAAACACTAAACTGCTGCTGTAGCCCGAAAGAAAAGGATGGAGATGCGATCTGCAGTTGCAGCCGGCGGCAGCGGTGGCGTTAAGAAAGCATGGCAGACGTGTGCACTTTCAATTTTTTAACTAATTGAAGGTCATCACGCATTCATCCCTCATAAGCTACTAAATCATCGTTTCAATTTTCCAGAAACGATCATTGTGGGAAGCTGTTGCATAAGGACCGTGATTTTTCAACGATCAATGCGATAAAATGATAGTCTGAGGAATGATGGAAGCAGGAAAAGATAGTGTTGTTTATATGGGACTAATTCCAGGACCAAACAAGACAGGCGAAATTTGCGGGAAAATGATGGTAACGGGAACAATGCATTGAGGTTCCACTGTGTTTCAGTGTAAATAAACAGTAACTAGCATCTGTTCTAAGTTAAAGTGTATTCTCAAGCATGTTACTATATAAGTTTGCTTATCTTTAGACTTGACTGTATGTATCCAATTATCATTGTAATATTAATATCTTATTAATTTTCAAGCAAAACCATATTGTACAGATATTATGTAGTTGTTTTTGACTTGTTCCCTATCCTATGGTGTCAACCAGTACTTGGATTTACAGAATGTAAATAAATTCAGTTCAATTCAACATGGCCTGCCCATCAGATCTTTCAGTGCCGCACTACCCAAACAACACAAGGTGCCTTGTACAAATCAGGAAGTCCCATATTGTGTAGTATCACAAATTGTCCCTTTGTTTGATCTCTCTTAGGGCTGATATTTTCTTCAGCACGTTGCTTTTAACACTTGTAATTTACAGCATATTCTTTCCTCAAAGTAGAGAGCCACATTTTGGAGCCCTAAGAACGAGCAGTGAACTTATTGGTTTATGTCTGTCATAAGTCTTGTGAAAAGTAGTCAGAAGGAGATAACAGGTTTATTCTGAGTAATAGCGGACATTTTCTGAACTTTTTGTCCTCCTAATTTCACAGTGAAGATCATTTCTATTTTTGTTCTTATTCCCAGACAACTAACTCTTGAAATATTTCGAATGTTTTATATCACATAATGACTTTGTTGGAGATTTTGCCTTCTTGACGTGATTATTTTTTAAAGCCTATGCTTACCTTTGCATCAATTTCCTATTTTAGCCTGTATGTGAATTTTGTATTTTATTTATGGCACTTACGAGGACTGTTCAAAAACATCAAGAATAAATCTGTGGAAACTAATAGCTAATAGCTAGCAAGGATACAAGATTAATGCCATTCAAGGTAGTCCCCATTCAGCACATGAACGATTATTCTGCCATTCCTGCCTTATTCTGCCATTCCTGCCAGAGGCCTTCTCAGGTTCAGTTCTTAGAATCACTAACACCTGTGCTGTAGCACTGTGTCCATTTTATTTATGTGATGCGTAACGGTTTGCTGTTCAAGGTATTATTATAAAATTAGGGAACAGAATAGAGTCACATATTAGTCGGAAGACTGTTGCAGTTGTAGAGTATTGTGTTTGGCTAAATATTGCTGCAGTAATTGGACAGATTCATTTTCACAGTGATTTGCCACTCACCAGATCCCCTCTTTAGCAGCTTTACACAAAGCTGTCTTAGCACTTGTAAATACAAATTTTGGTTAAGAAACAGCAGTGACAGATCATATTATGACAAACAGTACCTTTTAAATCACAGAAAAACATAGGCATCAGTGTGATATTGCTGTGCACTTCGTGTGATTGTTTTAAGGTGTGGTGAGGAAGTTGATTTATACTAATGTTGAGGGTTATGAACATTTACCCATGTTGCACCATTTGTTAATGATATTTTTAAGAACTTTTCATTGGTTTGTGATCATTTAGGCAACTCAGAAGCAGTTTATTTATGCTTCTGTATCAGCGATTATGGAACAGACCTGGCTAGGCAAACCTCATTCCCATATCTTTGATTAAAATGGTGTGACCTCATCACAAATTTCTGCTTCTCCAGCCATTTTATGAATAGTCAGTCATGAGTCATCTTTCACTAAAGCACATATTGAAGTTGCCAATTCACTGTTTTCACTGGCTTAAGGGTGTACAGGATGCTTGCCAGTTTTGATGGTAGCAGTGTAACAAGACAATATAATGTAATTTCTGATATCCCTCATTATAGTGGAGCTGGTAGCTGTAGTTTAGACGCAGACAATACTAATACGAAAAAATGCACTGCATGATTAGCTGGAACATATGCTTCCATTTGTATATGCCACAGTCAAAGCAGGTTTAAGGAAATACGGAAAACTAACTTGTGTTTCTGGCTGGCCTTTTAAAACAGTAGATCTGTATTTTCACTAAATGCACACGTTGAGATGATTCAGAGATACACAAAGTGTCAATGAACACATTTAAAAAATGAGTGTACTTGCCACTGTAATTTCTTTTCAAATAATTGTAGCCCTTACTGAAGCAATTGGTGTCAGATCCTTTTCCCAGGTGTTCGTGAGGACACATTCCACAAGCTGCTAGTGTATCTGTACACTGATGATATTCCTGCAATCTCTCCTGCTCGTTGCTTGGACCTGCTTGAGTTGGGAAACCGCCTGTGTCTGCCCCGTCTGGTGAACCTGGTTGAGCGTCGTGTAGTAGAAGAGATGATGCGGCTCTGTGCTTCAGATAGTGCCGATTTAGTCGTGGAACATTGTCTGAGACTCTTGGAGCCATGCAAGGTAGCTTTCAGGCAGAGTTGGTCAGTTTTATTGTGAGGTTCATTATTGTATATTGTGTGTGTATGCTTGGACATGTCTGTGAAAGTGTGTGTGGATTTATCATCCAGTTTCTACTGAATTTATTATGAAGTCAGGCTTAATTCTGCACCGCTCTTCCCCGTGTGTAGGCAGGACCCAGAGTTCAAGCAGTGACAACAGGAGTCCAATCAGTAATGCCCACAAAATTTTGATGGGAATTGTAATTAAAGGGATAAATTTTTTGCGGGTTGTTGAGGGGAAACGTACACAATACACACTGGCAGACTTGGGGCCAAGTGGGCAACCAACGCCACCTTTCAAGTACTTAAAAGACAGGCAGTGTACATATAATGTAACATTGAGGTGTGTACATGTAAACATTGTTGCCGTGGGAAAGAAGTAAGTATTACATGTTCTGAGTATGCGTCCTTAGCCTTAGTTATCCAGCATACAAAGCTCATGTGCCATATTATTTTGTCATCTGTGGTAACTGGCTGTACCATATTGTTCCACATTATGTCATAAATGACATGATTTTAGAAAAAACATTATTGAACATAAAATGTGTGTTTTGATTTTCTCTTCAACTTTTGTCTGAAATATTTCCCATTCTAAGAAGAGTTCAGTGAAATACTATCATAAATGTACATGTCTTGGTGTAAAGTACCTGCTGTCATCGTCGTCAGAGTTTAATGAAACTTGAATTTTCTTGACAGATTTTCAAAAAATTCTCAAATATCAAGTCTCATGAAAATACGCCCTGTGGGAGCTGAGTTGTTCTGTTCAGACGGCCAAATGGCCAGACAGACGGCCAGCCAGCCAGACAGACAGACAGGCATGATGAAGCTAATAGTCACTTTTTTGCAATTTTTTGAATGTGCCAAAAAATTAGTGCATAAGGGGGATCAAGTTTGTCTGTCTGTTTTATCTCTGAAACTACTCACGAGGTTTTGCTGAATTGAGAATCACAGGCGTGTAAATGTTGTTAGACGATTTTAATTTTGGCATGTGTCTTTCCAGTTAACCCATATTTATGTGACACGCAGAATGAACAAAATGATCTTATTACTTGTTATCAAAAATGGTTCTTTATGAAGAAATAAAGCCATACGTAGCACAAGTGACCAGCCCAAAATTTAATGGAGGTAGCATTCAAATGAAAGTCTACAGCCATACTGCTTCAACAGCCTGCATGTGCACATGTGCGTGCGCTATTTTTGGGAGTTCTTCTTTAAACAGATGTAGTATGCAATATAACGTTAAAATATTAGCTTGTGACAGGGCGGTACTGTGTCAGACATTTTTCTTTGTGTAGAAGAGTCTCAATTGCTCTTTTAGTCATCATAATACTTAGTGTTGAAGCAGTTTTTGTCATCTGAATGTTCCTGCTATCAGCTCCTGTTTTCCATGTTAGACAGGATAGCAGAGTCAGAAAGTAATGGAGTGTGGATGGAATGTTTATGGTTTGATTCTCATAAGGGCTGGTGGTTTTTCTCGTTTTCAACCATACATCCTAGGAGCTTTGAGTACAAATGAGCTTCCTGTCAGATTAATACCAGTGGTATTTTGCCAGAAGTAACAGACTGGAATTGGCTGCTTTGTTGCTACTAGTGTTGAGGTATAAATAGTTCTGAAGCTTCACCTCCACCCTCAGCAAGAGCCATAGAAGCAGGAAACTGCCTACTTGGGCATATTTGTTCCATAATATAGTTTGACTTTACAATGTTTATTCCAACAACTGCATAGTATTTCAATGCAAAAATGTATTTGTTCATACAGCAGGCCTCCTACATGTTTCAGCCTTTTTCAGCCATCATCAGGGAGGTATCTGACAAAAAAAAAACACAACATTGGCCGCTTGTGACATGGATGTGCAATTGTAGAATTAAAAAACAAATGTTAGAATTGTATAAAAATTATTAAAAAGTAAACTTACATGTAATTTGCACTGTAACTTTTAATAATTTTTATACAATGTTATCATCTGTTCTTGAGCTCTACACTTGCATATCCATGTTATAATTAGCCAATGCCGTGTTTTTTATTTTCTTGTCGAGTACCTCTCTAATGATGAATGAAAAAGGCCGAAACATGTAGGAGGCTTGCTGTATGTTTGTACAGATTTTTTATTGAACTGTTGTGCATTTGTTGGAATAAACATTGCAAAATCATCTTACTGCACACAACATGGATAATATTAAAGTAGTTGAACTTGTAACCTTACTGATGTTTTGTGGAATATGTCCATAGCTGCACAATGCAGATCAGCTAGCAGATTGGTGCATGAGCCACCTCTGCACAAACTACAACAAGTTGTGCAAGATGTCACCGAAACTTCTCAAAAGCCTTCATCCAGAGAATCAGGACTACCTCAGTGAACATCGCTGGCCTCCAGTGTGGTAAGACTCCTCAGATGGCACAGATGTAATTTGTGTCCATAGTGAAGGCTTTCATGCAACATTTGAGTAATGTCATTTGGAATGCAGTGCAGTACACATGTAATATTGTAATGCAGTTCCTGTATATTTTATGGGTATGGAGTCATGTGTTCTTTAGAAATCCCAAGGGTTAAGCATCTCATAACATAGTACTCCAACGTTGAAGGATAGAGGGATTTGAGTGTTCTAGAAATGAGGTGCGCAGATATATATGGGCTGCCATTGCATACTTTTTCATGTTAATGGAAAATATGTTTCATGACAAAAATGTTTCCACATGCATAAATGCACGCTTGTAGCCACCTAACCTAACAGCGGGGGTAATGACATGTTATATTTTTCTGTGACATGGGTTCATATCCTGCACATACGCTTACACGAAGGTGCTGCCATATTGCAGGCTTCTCTATATTGTGCAATAGTTGCATGTTATTCTTCATATTTTTAGTGTGAGGAAAACTTTATATCTTGAAAGCAGTGATTCATTGTGCCACTTGTTTGGTTTCTTTGCAGGTACCTGAAGGATTATGACTATTACCAGAAATGTGTTCTTGAACGGGAGCGAGAGGACAAACCTTCACTGAAACGTGGCCGGCACAACTCAGGGTGCCTTTGTTTCTCAGGGGGGAAGTCCCGAAGAGAGGAACGAGGTACTCTGCTTGGTGGAGGCAGAAGTGGGGGCACCACTGTTGCTGGCAACAATTCTGGTGGAGCAGGCGAAGATGGTGGAGCATCAGTCGTATGACAACATTGCACAGGGCATCGCAGTGCTGGCCCACTTGCACTTGTGCTGCTGGTTGCGGTGCTCACTGGGGCAGTTGGTGCAGCCACTCTCATGCTGCAGATTCTAGCAGCGTGATGGAAGCCACTGCCCACTGCTTACCTTCTGGTGTTATACTACAGGTCTTACTGGTGGCAGTGGTCGAAGTTGTTCATGAATTCAGCATTGGTGTTGGTGAAAGTGGAATTACATTGTGAACTGTTTGTCTATCTGTGCCATATGTTTGGCTGTATTCTGGCATTCTAATGACCTTCTTCCATTTAGTTATAATACTAACTCAAAGAAGTAACAAAATTAGTTGATCTGAAGTAGTAACACTGTCACAGTCCTGTCTGTTAACATATTTGCAGCCACATATGTTACAGGATGTGATTTTCATAATTGCCGAACATATCACCATCCATTTGTGCAAATTTTTCCATTCACATGTCATCTCATTCACTAGATGGCTGCGGAGTGCGCCCAAATGCAGAGAGTATAAATGGAAAGCTGAACTTTCAGTTTTCATGCTGATCTTAAACAACATTCATCAGAGTGTGTAAAATGGCTGTAATGGTTAATCATGACATGTGATGCAAAAAGTAGCATTATTATGCAGAGGTTTCGAATGTTAAGCTGCCTATACATGTCTGCCCACTCACTCACTCACTCACTCACTCACTCACTCACTCACTCACTCACTCACTCACTCACTCACTCACTCACTCACTCACTCACTCACTCACTCACTCACACAATTCTTCCCAGCCCCACCCCCCCACCCCCTAAATAAAGACAGTTGAACAAAGCAGTTTTGTTGTAGAACAGTTCAGTTTGGCGCAGTTTAACTACATGTTTTGGTCATGATGACCATCATCAGGCAAAGCTTTTACACCAATATGTATGAAGGAAGGTTAAATTATCAATGAGAGCAGCCTCTTTCTTACAAATATTGTCATACACATAACATTATACGTATCGTTTTCTCAGCAACTGTTGTCTTTCTTATTCAGGTTTGAAACTTAAAGCAATATCAGACATAATTATGGTGTAATCAATAAGCCACAGATATTCAGAAAATCGGAAGTTGAATTTACTTCTTTGAATTATTATTCATACCAAATGGAGACATACCAGTGGCATTTAATGTAAGGCCCTCAATTATGTTCTTTTGACACATTTTTGAACATACACAGCTTCAGTGAAAATCGCTTCCTACTGCAGTGTCAGCCATGCAACATTGGTATTTGTCTTTCCATTTGCTAGCTTCACTACTTTGGATGTTACGTGCAGATTTTTTGTTGAAAGCACTGATATCAAACAGCATAGTTCAGCCAAAAGACAGGTGATACGTTTTGCAGAGTTCCCTCAATTTTAGCAGTAGAGAGAAGTCTAATCAAGTACATTTGAATTTGGTGTAAGAATTCAAGTGTTGGAAAGCATAAAATATGTGCATATTCTGGGTATGGTAAAAAAAATCAACAAAATGAAAATGTCCCTACTCATGATAGACCTGAAGACAATTGGCGGACTGACTTTATTGTCTTCTTCTTAGAATATGTGACCTGAACAGGCTTTATCTTTGATGATTTAGATTTGTAGCTTGCTTTTTGGGGACCATCCATCACAGGGTGTTTTTTAACAGTGATCTATTCAGTACAGGACTTGATTCACCTAAATCTACAGATCTCATTCTAGTTTAGCGATTATTAATTATCAATTGCCAATTCTGATTGCTTTCCCAGCCAAGATGTTTGGAAATAATCACGAATGAAGTTTCTTGGCAGAGTTTCGAAATATACATGGACCAGAAAGTAGTTGACCATTTTACAATGTGCCAGAAATGCAGAAGTTATGTATTAATGATCATTTATTCATTTTAGAATTAATTTTGTCAGCACATGGACAAATTTCACCACTGAATGCACAGTCGGCCTACCTATTTTGAACATAATGTGTAACAGCTGCTTTAACAAATGTTTCTGAGAAGAACACATTTTAAAATTAGGCATTAAGACAATAATAATTTGGTTTTTCCATGGCCAGTCTCCATTGGTTTTTGTTACACAGTGCTTCATCAGACATTAACTAAATAAATTAGTAGCAGGCCACAGTATTATCTGTGATGCATTTAGGTACATTACTTGCATTCCAATTCTCTAAAGTTCAATTTAAAAAATATAAATACACATCAGTCATACAAATTTCACTTTTTAAGGTCCATATACTTCAGGACAACACATTAATGGGTCTTTGTTTCTTTGTTTGAAAACTGTGAGGCTCATTGCAACATAGGAATGGGAAGTGATATGCCAAATGTTGAACTGGGCCAGACAGGTATGATGTTTGCTTGTGGGGACATGTTAAAGGGTAAAGTGTATAGTTTTAATCCTCCCACTGAAGATGGTCTGAAAGTAAGCATTCAGCATGCAGTGTTCCCAATTTTACCAGCAGAACTTCAGTGTGCAGTGAAAATGTTTCTTACATGTAACTTACATATGTAAGTAAAAGAAAATCATTTCAACACCTTCTTTACTTGTCATAAGTCAAAACCTAATTTTAACTGTGACACACATTTAAATCTGGGGACTCCAACTCATCACAGACAGGACTAGCAGTCACTGTTGCTGTGTCTGCTGACTCACAAAATAGTCCAAGTGTTGAGTGATGCATGGTTTTTAAAAATGTCCTTATATTATAAACCAAACAGTGTTCAGGGTTTTTGTGGTGCCAAGGCAGTAAACAATTCCAAATAAAATAACTGTTTCTTTGCTTAATGTAAGGTGGCTTATCTTACTGTACGTAAAAAGTGGAGACAACATTGCCGTATTGCATGTAGATTTGGTGGGGAGTAGAGGGAGGTGTATGTCCACTCATTTTTACATAGGCTGTATGTAGAGGTGAGTAGTGGACTTCACACTCCAGCTGCTTTATCTCCAAGGAATGATCCCCTGATGCCCATGGAATAGGGGGCTGGGTGGGCCACACAGCCAGTTTGGATGCAATGAAATGGAGAAAAATCTCTTGCCCCTCCCAGGAATTGAACCATGATTCCTCAGTTGTCCAGCCCATAGCATAGGCACTCTTATTGTACACATTACTTTATAACTGAAATAATGGAATTATATTTCCTAACTTTAGCATGTCATGGTAATTGCTTCTGCTTACGGCACCTGTTACTTGTGTTTGCTTTTTACAGTCTTGTTTAGCTTTTGAGTTTTACCGTTATGACATTTTCTGTTAATGCTTTTTTATCTTTCTAGCTGCTTTTTAGCTCTTCAGTTATTAACTTATGTGTTTATAATAATTTGGATTCTACCTTCAAGAAAACCCCCTTGCATTTCCAATAAAAACATCAGTCAGGTAATTGAGTTTATATTCTGAGAATCAGATAGAGCCTGTAGATACACTTAGTATGCTGAATGCAGGGTTATTTAAAGTTAAAGGTACAGGTACTTGCACCACTGTTAGAATGTACAGGGTTTAATAATGAAATTCTGAAGAATGTAACTTGGAAACACACAGAGAATCGTATACTGAACTTCAAATTTTTAGGGCACTGTACTTAAGTACATTCTGTCTAGTATATTACCCATGTCAGATTATTGACTTTAAAGCCCACCATTATCTTCTGTAGGAAAGGAAATAGATGGAATTCCAAAATGCAGAATTTTGGCCATTAGTCTGGTATGCCACATAATACAGAAATTGTGAATGTAGTTTAGAATTTGTGCCATAAATTGACTTAAGACATAAGTTAAGTCCGATGAGGTGTGTGTAACAAACCTGTAAAGTTTTGTTTCCATTTGTAAATTTTTTATCAGTTTATATTGCATTTTTTTGTTAAGAAAGAAATGTGTAATAAGGGCAAATTATAACAGAGCTGCTAACCAACCTTCATGCTACTTGTAAGGGTGTGGAAAAAACAATTTTATGATGAGCAAGGAGAGGCAGTAAAATGTGTTGTATTCTGTGAGTAAAAAGTTATGGGAACTGTATATAAGATGTAGGAACATTTTGTGTAATGTTAGCAGCATGTTCTGTGTATAGCTTCAATTCAGAAGTTGGTTAAGAGAAGTATATCAGTTGTGACAAACTTGTTATGCATTTGGTTGTCCTTTTCCTGTGTAAGTGTCGGGAGTTTTATGTATTTGTCTTCAATCCTTTGCTGTAAAGATCACTGCTCATATTTTGAGAACATATTGCACTTGTACATGACAACAGTCTCAGCTGGGAGATGATCATGAATCCCTATCATGATTGCAGAAAGTTTCTTACATTGTTGCAGGAAGAATTCTGTTAATACTGGCCAGGGCTGCCTCCTCCTGTTTCCTTCTCTGTACATCATTACAATTGTTCTGCACCACATGTTATCATGTAGTGCGTTATTCTTGTGCTTTGTATGTACGAAGTTCTGTGTTTGAGTTTTGCTCCAGATACCAACTGTCTTGACTGATTGTTCATGATTTCCTCAGTCCTTTCATGTAGATGCTTGACAGGAACCTTAAAATTGTTCAGAACTCCTTCATTCCACATCCTTCACACTCATTTTTATGATAACCATATTTCTGGCACCATGTAACCTATGTATTTGAAAGATGTTAACTCACTGGGAGGTCATTAACCCATCAATGCTGGCATCGATGCACTGTACAGACCTTTAATTTTGTACATTCTGCTGGCCATGGTTCACTATACATTCTGAATGCATTTGAAGGTGCTGTAAATTTAAAACCCCTCCGTCCTGAGCAGTAGTTGGAACTTGAACCCCAAGTGGCAATGAAGGGCTAATTTGTAATTATCCTGCAACATTTCATTTGATACTGTGTAACAAGTTACAATATCATGACATACACATACAAACACAAAAATCTGCACATGCTACTGAGGACATGGATGTTACAGCCTTCTGAGTTTGAAATGTGCACCTTGTTCTCAGGGTATGATAGTCTGAATGTACTAACTGTCTGATTTTAGGAAATCTTGGCATTCAGAAGTTGAAACAAATGCCAGCTTTGTGTACATGAATTTAATTGTGTTTGTATTATTACGGTCAGTTTTTTAAAATAATGTTAGTAAAATATTTAGTTCAATTCAGATACGTAATACAAACGTGTGTACACACATGTGCTCACTAAATACACATTAAATACACTTAAACATTTAAAGGGGAGAAAATAACTTGCTTTTGAAACTGCAGCCATCCATTTTCGCTCTTATTTCCTATTCATCATTGAGCCCTGTTCAATGCTTGAAAATAATTCAGCTTTTACAGAGATCATTAAGAAACAGATTTTAGTCATTCTTAAGATTTGTGTATTTTCCTGTCATAAGTCTTATAGAATGAAAAGAAAACCGGGGAATCATTGAAATGGGTTCAAGCTTTTGGTCTGTAAAATTTGTTGTCAAATTCTATAATTCCACTATTCTGTTATATTGCTATTTTTATTATAAATTTGATGTTAGTTGGAGTTACTGATTTCTTCAAAGGATGTGTATGTTGCAAATGATGTAATATAATAGTTCAGTTGCTTGCAACATTCCTGCTAATTAAAATAATTTTATAAGTCAATTGAATAATCAGTGTGTTTTCTAACCAGAGTTGAGTGTGATGTATCACAAATAAGTGGCAATCAGAAGTGCATGGTGTTCGTGAGTTTAGTGTTGTGTAAGGATTTTTTCATTTTCAACTGTTAAGAACACTTTTGTTTGAACGGTGTTCTGCCAAGATCAGGAAGTGACATGAATTATGACGGTTTGCTCAGCTGTGCTTTTAAACTATGATACTTTGTGTTGGGGATATTTTACATCTTTATAAGGTCTTATATAAAACATTTCAAACTCATGACACAGTTGTGTAATTTTTATAAGTGCTGAGATGACAGTGTTAACCAGTGCTTGGATCTTCCAGGTTAACGTGAACTCAGTTACTTAATATGTGATTTCTTATGTTAATAGAAATAATGGCACAGACAACAGAAGTGCATTATCCAGTCTGGTTTGTGTGTCAACTTCATGTAGCAGGATTATGCTGTGTGACATTAACTGAAGACTGACAGTTAAGAAGTTCAGAATTTTTTTTTTTCATTTTTTAAATCTCAAAGACACCAAAACTTGACAGATGTGGGCACTGAGAAACCAAGCTTGCCAATGTCAAAAGTCGATGTAAATACTCGTATTATTTTTGGATATGCATACAGTATGCAATACTCAAGGTCCCTGTGAGGAATGAAAGATGATATTAGCAATTTTGGATAGCAAGGTGCTGGGTTAGAATGTCACTCATCTTAAAAACATTTTCTTCTTCATCACTGTCATCTTCTTATCCTTCGTGATGTTCCATCATCAGAGTTGATTTTATTATCTCCAGTAGAGGTGTAAGTTGTAAGATGCGTGCTATACAGCCTCAGCTATCATCATGCCAACTTTACCTCCTGCAAGGCACCATGTTTTCATATATGAGGCTGTGGAAAGCAAAGCATGGCATTACATTTTATCGTTCGTAAACCAACGATTGAGTCTGAGATATAGTAAAAAAGAACAGAAAGTGCTGTACAATGATGCATAATATTTGGCATAACATAGCATGTGTAGTGTTACTAAATTATTGATTTATCAACACAAACTGTAAGAAATAATTGTAAGATGAAAGTAACCAGAACTGGAGTATTCTTCATTAGTCCACTATGGACAAAATGGTTGTATCACTGTGACTGCTTACAAGATAATTATCTATAAATGAGCGTACCACATGAAGGTGCAAGTGGCATCATGACAGAAGAGACTAAATATACTGCGCATACTACCACTTACACCCTGTGCTAATTTTAGTCACATACATCTGTGTGTGCTGATTGTATTTTTACATTTGTGTAGGAAATGTGTTTTGTAATTTAAATTATGCATGTTCAGTATGAGACCTTGGAGTTTACATGACAGTTTATATTTCATTGTAGAGCTTTCTTGGTATTGCACTGTGTGAGTGTGGCGAAACTACAGACATTCTGGAGGAAGTTGCTACTTCATGCTGTGTGGAAGTGATAGAAAATTAGTTGGTGGTTTGTTTTATGACTTAGCTTTGTGTGATAAGCAGAAGGTTTTACATTGAACATATCTGTACAAATTCTAGGATATGCCATTGATGCGGTAACACTTTGATGTGTACATTTTCAATTTGTGTATTATGCCAAGAAAGAAGGAAAGAAAGAAAGAAATAAAGAAAGAAAGAGAAAGAAAGAAAGAAAGAAAGAAAGGAACGAAGGAAGAAAGAAAGAAAGAAGGAAGGAAGGAAGGAAGGAAGGAAGGAAGGAAGGAAAGAACAACAGCTACTGATGATGGCCGGCTGCCCGAATCAGTTCCTTGACATTTAAAATAATTTCCATTGTCCACATCCCGTGCCTGAAATATATGATCAGTTTCCCTTATACAATGTATATGTAAAATATGTCTTTACAGCAGCAAAAAGTTAAAAGAATTCTGATGAATTTTTGGTGTTTTCACAATGAATGATGCTTGAATTGTATAAATTGTGGCATTTTTTTGATACTGTGATTCTCAAGACCTTCAGCACGGTTAGTGAAACATAGTGTAAAAGTTTCACTCATGTGGAGTCCAGGTTAAGTGATTCTCCAGTATGAATTGAAAGGGGTACTTCAAATCAAAATATTTTAGTTACAGATCTGCCTGTTCTGATTAAGAGCTGTGATAGTGTAGTCGGTATAGTGACTAGCTATGAGCTAGGTGGTCCAGATTTGAAACCCTGGTGGGGGCAAGAGATCTTTCCTCGAAAACCGTCCAGACCGACTCTGGGGCCCAGCTAGTGTCCTATTCAAAGGGAACTAGGGTTCTTTCCCCAGGCGTAAAGCAGCCAGGGCGTGGAGTTCACCAGTCAGCTCCATCTAGTGCTGAGGTAAGAATGAATGAAGCTATAGCTACACTGCTGCTGTATGCCTTATGGCAAGGACAGGGCAAACATACCTTTATACCTTTTTTGGGCATGTTTGCAAACTTGCAAACAGCAGCTATTAGCTTCCACATGTCTGTCCGTCTGTCTGCCCGTCCGCATAGAACAACTCAGGGTCCCAGTGGACGGATTTTCGTGAAATTTGGTATTTAAGTATTATTTGAAAATCTGTCAACAAATTTCAATGGTCATTAAAATGTGGCAATAATGGGTACTTTACCTGAAGCCATATATACATTTATGATAATATCTGGCTGAATTCTTCTTAGATTGAGAAATGTTTCAGACAAAAGTTATAGAGAAAATCAAAACACATTTTGTGTTCATAATTTTTTTTTTTCCTGAAAATCATGCCATTAATGAGATAATGTGGAAAAATTTGGTAGAACCAGACAGGCCACAAATGACACTATATTATGGCGCGTATGCTTTGCATGCTTGATAACCAAGGCTACAGATACACACATTCAGGATATGTCATGCTTACTGCCTTTCGATGACAACAGTGGCTATGCAAACACACCTTAATGGTGCATTATGTGTACCTTGCTTGTCTTGTTTTACCTGTTTTGATTAAAGTTTGGGAGTTGCTGGCATTTAAATAAAACATGTGAAATACTGTCTGAATATTCACAGTGCAGTCTGAAAGCTATGCAGATTGTGAGAAATCAACTTTTAGCTGAAAAACCTACTTAAGGGAAGAAATTAAGTCCATTATGTGAAACCATGGTAACATAATAAAAACATCTGTAGCTTCTTTACAGGCATTACTGCTACTGATGTGTTACTGTTACATTGCATTCATGTCTCCCGTTCCTAAATCCCACATTTAGAAGAGGTATGTGCGAAAGTGTAATTCTTATGCATTGCTTGCATGTTTTTCATGAAGTGAATGTCTGATTGTAAGATTGTACCTGGGTGCATGCTGCTGTCAAATTGGTTTTTTCTCTAAAGTTATATAATCGATTTCACTGAAATTTGTTGTTGGATGTGTCTACTGAAAGCTCTGAAGTGAATTTTATTTTAATCTGCATTGATCCAGTGCAACCCCTAATTCACATAAAGCTCAAGTGACATTTGATCATGTATTAAACAGCTCATCATTCAAAGCTACGTGCATGAAATAGAATGTAAGTCTCACAAAGCTCTACAGCATTTGCAGCTTTTTTGATATGGTGTATATTTAATGAACTGTAAGGGAGAAATTATTTATTGTTCATTGTAATATTGCTAGTGTTGATTAGGTGTATGACTGCTTTTATCTGTAATAAATGAACGTAAAAACAATGAAGGATATGAAATTTAATTAATGACCTGGATGTATATAAACCAGCATTTAGAAAGGGTGTGGGTTATTTGGAATTTTTCGTGGCTCAGTGGTCCAGCACGAAAATTAACAGGAAGATGCTTGCTGCCTGCTATCAATCACATTTCCATGAGAGGGGAGATGTAATTTCTGTAAAATTCTGGCACACTGGCTGACCACAACACAGAGGCAGTAACAAGTGGATGTGTGGATGTGGAGCCTTGCTTATTCTTTTCAGTATTGCAACAGATTAGTGGAAACTTGTATTCAGGAGGTACCAAGTTTTAATCTCACCTAAGTTTCCAGCTCTCCTGTTTTCATGATTTCTTTATCCAGTCCACGGTTGCTGGTGTGATACAATGTGGCTTCCCTCAAGATTCTTACTTATTATCTGTCTGTGTTTATTTCCTCTTACTTCTATAGCATATGCAGTTGAAATACCATTAAATTACCTCAGAATAAATCATTGTTCTGTTAACAAGTTTGTGAGGAGTACCAAATCACGAAGTATTACTAGGTTATTTATCATTTAGATATTTCAACTTGGGACTACTACTAGTAAGAGAAACGCAAAAAAAATGTTAGGCATCATGAGAGTGGGACGTCATAGGGTTCTGAAGGCTTTGATGGTAAGTGTTAATGCCAGTCATATTACTGGTATTACGACATGCTTGTAACAGGAGCCATAAAAATTTAAACTGTCAGTATGCCAAAATTTCTTTGCTGTTGCAATGTAACAAAAAGTTGTGTAGTTTGTAACATTTTAACAATCTGTCTTGCAGATATCGAGCGCAGGCTCCTCCAGAACGTTGGTAGCCATCTACCAAACTACACAGCGTCATATTGCAGAGGGCCTGCGAGTATGTCATTTGCAGTGCTGAGTGAGATGGGAAGGATAATGCATCGGTGTCACAAAAATTGGAATATAGCAAAGCTAAATATTTGCCCAGCTTGTTGAACTGTGCTGTTCATATAGTGTAGTGAGTTCAAGATTTAGATAAAGAATCTTTTGTGCATGAGCTTAGGAGATGGGGTTTTGGTGGGGGTTCAGGATCAATCCAATGGGCTTGATTTTGTGGAGGATTTTCGTAGCTGCCTCCTCACAGAAATAGTTCTGAGAAAACTCCCTACAAAATTTGGCATCTTGTATCACTGTACCCTTTTTCAAACGCCAAAATAACGTCAGATGTTCTTAGAGCATCATGTTGTATGGTAGGATTTTCCGGTATCGAACCAGTATTACATAGAGTGGGAAGAACTGGTAGTCTAGATGCATGTTTCATATATGAGATTCTGAAATATAAGGATTAAAAGCAAGTGAATACTAAAATTTTTTTCAGAGAGTAGGCCTACAGCTGAATTTTTGTATTTACCTGTTTTTATTGCTTACACCCAGCCCTTGTTTTATGCCAGTTTGCTTTAGTCCTTTTTGCTTTTAACATCCCTTGCCAACATATGCCACTTCTTAATTTGAGCGCTCTTGTTTTCAGTTTAACACCCTTTGGCTGGCTGCGTTCTGTTATGTGTACCCCTTATTTCTGATGGGAATTTCATATTTTATTTATATCCACTTTTTCAGGAAAACAACTAGGGCATGAAACAAGGGCTGGGTGTATGTGTCAGAATCTCATATAAAATATTCATCTAGGATGCCAGTTCTTCTTGTGCATGTAATAATATAGGCTACTCTTTGTTTACCAGAAGACGCTGCTATAAAACAGCAAGTTTAATTTGTATAACTGTAAACTTTATTTGACCTTTGACTTTAAGTCTTACCATTTTAACTTTATACCATTATGTCTTAATTTTTAAGACAGTAACATAATTGCTTACAATTGTAAACAAACTTTTAAGTGAGTGGTGTAGACCAGTAGCATGTTGCTTTTTATTAAACTATAAAGTGGACTGATCCTTCATATGCTTTATGTGCAATAGGTTTCAACTTGAATGTCAGAACTGGGGCTTAACAGTGACTAACTCTAGCCAAAACATGTAGCTGTAGTTCTTATTGGTCATATTGATCACTTGATATGTGCTGATTAATGTAACAGCTGTGTAGAATAAGTGGTTGTTTTTATCTACTTAATTATTTACCAGCTTCACAGGTTGTGTAGCTTCCAATAACATAATCAGTTTAACCATTTGAAGTAAAAAGATCACTAAGTAATACTCCAGATTTAGTTCCCACCTCAAGGAAACTGACTGCCTTCCTGTTACAAAGACGAGTAAATTAATGCTGTTTAGAGAAACAGTCGTTACTTTCTGTGGGCAAAACACGGTCTTTTCTTATGAAAGCAGATTGTACATGCTGGGCTTTAAATGAACTGAAAAACTGAAAAATATGTTGCATCAAACTGTGGCCTATTTTGAGATATTGTTGCAACGTTTATCTGAACATATTTAGGGTGACCACGGAAACCTTGAATCCGAACAGCCAGTCGGCGTCCCGATGGAGATCAGAACTGGGCATGTCACGAATATGAAGCAATGGTTGACAAAAAAAGAATTCTGTTGCTTGTGTGTCTATATATGTCTGTATGGCGCCACAATCTAATCCGGTGCAGAATGTCCCCCTTTTAGGGTTTCTTGGACGCTTCGACCTTTGCGGATGAGAGTAGCATATTGTCTCGAACCTTCGGGACCCAAATACCCAGTGAAGCAGCGTCTCATATGAGAAGAAAGGATGCATTTCCCGGGATCTTGCTTGTAGATATTTGGTTGGAATCCTCAGGTGGGGGTTGGTTCATCGCAAGGTATGTACGTACATAGGACGACACAAATACAAAAGAAACGTTGGTATACGTTCATATCCCCACTGGAATTCGAGTGCACCATCTCAGTGTCTGACCTGTGGAAGGCAATGCACGCTTGAGACTGCGCGCCAGTGTGATCGGCGCTTACAAGTAGATGTTTGGACCTTCCAAAATTCCAGGTACTGCATCGATTAATCATGACACTGCTTTCTTTTTCGGTGCTGGTTGTAAGAGCAGTGGAGACTGGTGCGAAGGGCATGTTATTGAAAGCCTTGCTATTTTTGGCCATGAAAGGAATTTATTCTGAAGTTTGCAGAATGACGTTTTAGGCGCGTTCGCAAAATTGTGAAAAGCGACTATTAGCTTCGACGTGTCTGTCTGTCCGCGTGGAACAACTCTACTCTCACTGAACGGATTTTCATGAAAATTAGTATGTATTTTTCGTAAATCTGTTGAGAAAATTCAAGTTTGATTAAAATCTGACAAGAATACCTGATATTTTACACGAAGACCTACGCACATTTATGATAGTATCTCGCTGAATTCTTCTTAGAATGAGAGATGTTTCAGACAAAAGTTGCACAGAAAATCAAAATACACATTTTATGTTCAATACTTTTTTTTTTCGAAAATCGTTTAGGAGATAATGATAGAGACGGACAGGCCACAGATGACAGTATAATACGCCGCATGTGCATTACATGCTGGATAACTAAGGCTACACACACACACACACACACACACACACACACACACACACACACACACACACACACACACACACACACACACACACACACTCTCTCTCTCTCTCTCTCTCTCTCTCTCTCTCTCTCAGAACATGTAATACTGATTGTTTCTCCACGACAACAATGGTGTTACGGTAAACGTTCATTGCCTGTCCTGTTCAAATTATTTTTTTTTACTCCGTTCCAACTGTAAAGACCACGACTTGATATAAGTTACATTATTTGTGTAAAGGATAATGTCTAAGCATTTCACATAGCAACAACTCCGTTAAACATGTACTCCGTTACGTAGTACGCAGACTTTACCAAGGCGTTCTTGACTTTCAGAATGTCATAATGTTTCAGAGTACACGCGTAAATGCAACCTCATACGCCCACAAGAAAATTACGGCATTTTTGCTCCGATTGTCATGAAATTTACAAATGATCAACAGTATTATGTACAGCTCTCTTTTACGGGACTGCGCCCCAATCGGGCAATAAGTGTAGAGTAGGAGGAAAACTTCGTTTACGACGTTAAATAAAGTACGGATTTCGCGGCACCGATTTTACCAAAGCTCACAGCTATTCGACGACGTTATGTGGAAATATCCGGTACTTAGTTCACCCAAATCGGTGAAGAAATACAGAAATCACGGGCATAAATTCATTTACGCTTGTATCTTTTTTTTTGTTTCATAAACAACGCTTGGTAGTAGTATAACAGATGATAATATATTAACTACATTGTACAATATATTTTATCTACTAGATCGATATGCATAGTCTGAATATTATTTATTTATTTCATGACACTTTAACGGCTGACGTTCTTGTAAAGAATAAGACGTAACGTGGTTGTAAATTGTGAGTGAATACACAAATTTAGTAAAGCCATAGTTCAGTAACTTATGCAAAATATACGTTGAGACAGCATCGTTAAACTGAGTAGGAAGTATTCCACGTTATATAACATTTGTAGTTGATAAAGTTACTTTAAACGACCTAAGAACTAACGCAAGTGCAGTGTTACGATTGCCATTCTGCAGTTCGGAAGACCGTGCACGACATAATTTAACATAACTGCAGACCCGACAGGAATATTTCAAGGAACAGTGATCCAGGGCAATGGCTTTCCATCACGCAATCACATTGACCCAAGAGTTCCGTCAAAGAGGAGCATTTTGAAAACACTTTAACTGTTATATCTGACATAAATTGATTTTGCTTGGTTAGCGTATGGATGCTGAATAGGTCTAAATGACCTCAAGGACTAACTGACTTAATTTCACGTAACGTTTCTTCCATTAGAATTAAATTACCTATCTGTCTATCTATCTATCTATCTATCTATCTATCTATCTATCTATCTATCTATCTATCTATCTATCTATCTGTCCGTCCGTCCGTCCGTCCGTCCGTCCGTCCGTGTACCTTACGTCCGTCCATCCGTCCATCTATCGCCCGTCTTTCCATCCATCCATCCATCCCTCTACCTGTCTAATCTCTCTGTCTGCCCCTCCATCCTTCCGTCTGGAGAATATTCAGTTCAGTCGATTTCTTGTTTCTGTACGTGCTGACTCAACGGCCTAATGGCCAATTACAAAATCAGCACTAACACACAAAAATAAAATAGTGCATACATATAAATACAAACAAAAACAATACTGCTGCATGTTCATCGCTTTCAAAAGGAAGGAGAAAATAAAGAGCCGTGAATACTGCCAGGTCATGATGTTTCATTTACACGTACCCTGACTTCGAGACCAGGATGCCTCACAGCAGACCATTTGTCGTCAATAACGGATTTTCATCCCTTAAGAACGAGGCATAGTTTCTGACGGGCGTGTAGGATAATATACTACTTAATTTCGGAAGGCCGATTCACGGCAATGTATCATTTACATCTGTATTGGATCAAATGTCGCTGTGATTTACATTGTAATTCATCGTGTGTGGAGAAATTCCAGAAGATAAAGTTGTGTCGTCATAGCCATCGAATTTGGAATGGGATTTAGAAGGCTGAGTTAGGGCGGCATAAGCACTGCATCCGGTGTGGAGGAAAGGCCGCTCCGGGAAACAGAGTTATGGCGGTATAACCAAAACCTGATGTGAGGGACGTCAATACATGAGTCCAGAAATCCGAGTAATGATAGTAGCCTATAGCAATCACACCTGGTGTTGAGAAACTTCCACTACACAATAAGAGGCAGAGAAGTCTTGGCCGTATAACCTTTAGCTCCATATACCTGGTTCGAGGTTAAGGTTTGAGGCTTTGTTGTGTTGACAAAAGCGCAAGCCAGTCGAATTTAAACTTATTAATGAATTAATGTGTACAGGTTGTAACGCCGCTGTTAACAATGAACAGGGTCGGCTTTGTAGAGCTGTTGATAGTCATTTGTTATAAAGACCGTGGGGAGCTACGACCTTGACCTAGATTGATTGAACTTGGGGGAAACAAGCGTTGCGGATGTGTGCACCGCTTGGCACCAACTCTGTTTTAAGTGTTGAGTCCACCTGTTCAGCTATCGATTGCAGTTCGCGTCTCTGCGGTCAGTTCTCCGTATCGCCCAGTAAGACACGATCGCCGCAGTTTGTGTTCTGGTGAGTAGCCAATGTACCTGTTGTATTAGCCCGCTTTTCATACTTTATAATGCTTATGGTAGGCCTACTATTATAGTCGTGTCTGTAAAATATTGTTTTAAGTAATGCTTGATTTTCATGCGCCATATTAGGAACATTACTCCACTCGACTACGTACTTATAAAACTTCTGAATCATACGAACATGGCGGCCGTGCGAAATTTTCAGGCGGGGGGACTGTTGGTGCCGCTTACAAGTTAGTGCGATGTCTTTAAATTTAGTGTAGTGATAAATCTACGAAAAACGTGTCAGCTTTGTAAATAGCTTTTGCGAAATGTGAAACAGTAATGTGGCACCAGCGCGATATACGTGCTCAGCTTGAATGGAATGTCTGCATTGACAATGGGGCACAAGTGTTAAGTGTGTAGGGGAAGGTGCGAAACCCCCACTGAACAATTACATGTGGGGCATCCCCCACCCCTCAAATGTATAAAATTACGCTGAGAGTAAAAGTCTCATAAGAGACCTGAAGTACGAAGTAATGTTTTTTTCCCAGTGTTTCAATATGACCTTACTAATTCTATAACGTATTACTAGGCCATACAATAAGTTACTTCTAAGAGACTTTTATTACAGTTTCGTCAATGTATTATACAGATTGACAAAAGCGTGTCGATCCTTCCAATATAACCCGCGATGCCTTTTCAATCAATAAATATGCATTTGTTTCAAGTTTAGCGGTTGTATTTCAGTTATGTTCTAATGCCATTGGCAATGTTACGTCAGAATATGAAAATATCACGAAGGAACAATGGATCTTTAAATGAAGTTCTGTAGTTGAAGCTTTATGCTGTGTCTGATGTGACGAGTTAGTGATAAATTTTAAAAAGTTTCAAAACAGAGTTGTAGAAGATACTAATGACTAAAATGATGTGAGGTTGGTAAGACGTTTCCGTTGTTAGTGCGTATACATGCACTGGATATTCAGGCATGTCAAGTATAATTAGTAGTTCCTCCGCAAGCTCGTATTGTGGCGTTGGAAGTTAGTCTCCCACCATTCATCGCGGAGGCCCGGGTTCGATCCCACGCTAGTCAACGTGGGGTTTGTGGTGGACAAAGTAGCACTTCAGTTTTTTATACAGTTATTATTCCATCAATGCTCCATATTAATTAATCTGTCAGCGGCGCCATGTGACCTAACAACTGACCCGCCATAAAATAACACATCTTTGCTTTGCGCCATGCAGCTCTTTGTTTCCTGGCACATTATGGCCCACGCGTCTTTCTCGATTTGACGACGTCAAGCACCTGTTATCAAGTACAGCTGTAACTACGTGTATAATAATGTTGCCCAGTCCATTTATATTTATATGTGTATATACGGGATTATCGAAAATGATGCACCTAGTTTCGAGACGTAATACCTTTTATGAGAACAGCGTATAGAGGTGGGATTTGTTGTACCGTGTTGATCAACTCAAAAGTTTTCTTAAACACGTAGACGCATGTATTTTTGTGCACAAGCATTGTGGTGTTGTAGGGTTTCCCCTCACCCCTCCAGAACACACCATCACGGTATTTACGTGGGTGTGTTAGAGTTCTTTGTCTTTCCTCAAATTAATGTCGTTGAACAACAAGAAGAAGGCGAAATTTGTTTCCACAAGACGGGTATCTAGCACACTTCAGTCATGAGACACGAAATTTTGTGAATGTCAGATTATCTAATCGGTGGATTGGAAGAGGCGGACCAACGCCGTGGCCCCAACAAAGTCCAGACCTCTCACCACTGGGTGTTTCTGTGAGTAAGTGTAAAAAATCTCGTTTACACAGAGATAATCCGAGATCTGCCGTCATCTGCGAGACAGAAGTAGCGCAAGCGTAGAGGCAGTCACCCCAGAAATGCTTCAATGAAGACGGCAATAGACTGAGTATCGTCTAGCTCAGCGATTCTCAAAGTGTGCTGCGCAGATCTCAAGGGATCTGCAACCAATTTCCAGGGATCCGTGGATACATTTCTATTATGGCTACTTTGATATTCACATATTTTTAAATAAAATGAATAAGGTTTTGTTACAAGTAATCGACGAACTTCTTAAGTTGACGGTATGTTTATGTCGTATGACCGTTACAATATCAAATTAAGAAGCTTCCTGTACCCACGAAGTGAGCGACAGTCATTTTAGTTAAGGTCAAATCATGCAATGCATTGTTAGATATGCTACTGGCATCTAAAATCAGTTCTGAGCTGTGAATTTTCAATTTTGGGTACCTATCATCCGGACACTATATTCACGTGACCAAGGATGTGAGGATCCCTGGTTATTTTTCGAAGCCAATAGGGGCCCGTGAGCAAAAGAGTTAGGAAAACATTGGTCGAGATATATGCAGGGCGACGAACGGTGCGAGCGTTGCTACGTTCTAGGGCATGTATGAAAACTGTGTGTGTTGCTATGTTCTAGGGCATGTATGAAAACTGTGTGTGTTGCTATGTTCTAGGGCATGTATGAAAACTGTGTGTGTTGAACACATGACAGTGAATCCTCTGCATCTCTCTTCTCATAGAAGTCATTGCGTCTCGAATATAGGTCCACCATTTTCTATGACTCTGTATTATTTAATTCCTTCTTTTACATTCTGTCTTTGTGGTGGAGGTTACGTTGCTAAAATGAGCAATATTTAAAGTAAAATTGTGCTTCATAAAGGCAGAAGCATGGAGCCAGTGCGCGGCCGGGTCGTACTGCATCGTAATGCCTGTACCCCTAGGTCCTCACAACTTGTTCCACCAGGATCTGATTTTTACAGTTGGCGATATGTACGGCAGGTATAACGAGTAGATATTATGTAATTCTCACTAATTTTCTACGTCAGCCCGATTGTGTGACAAAAAGGTGAGCAGCTACCATCCTTGTCACTCATGCCTTGAAGTTTGCGAACGCCAGTCGAGCAACCAGATGGCAGTGAGCGTCAAAAGCATTAAATGTAAAATCAGATATTAAATTTGACCAAAGCAGACTCATTATTAGTTACTACACCTACTGTGAAATATATGGAAGGCAGCTTACAGTGACCAAAGTTACTTACTTTCCTGCCAGAGAATGCAAAGCAAACGCGGCAAACTAATTTGTTATTGCACATACACTCCTGAACGCCCATGACCAGGAACCGTCGGCAGATGTATATGCACGTCGCGAGGGATGCTGCTGTTTTTGTTTCCCGGTCTTTTGGGTAAAGTTAAAGTGTAGTATCTGTTTTTATCAGCATAATATCTGACACGCTTTCCATTGGAGAGGCAGAATATTAAACTGATTTTTGGAAAGTGACACAGAGTGTTAAGGGCTTGCTCCATTTCTGTCACAGCTTGGCGCGGTATTGCAGTAGCTCTGGGATAGGCCCACCTAATCGAGCTATAGTTGCTATGTAGCATTACGGGCGTGTGCGATTCATGTCACGGGTTGGACTGGTAACGCTATGCTTTTGGGGTCGCCGTAGTAGGTATTACCACGATTTGTTTTCCGTTTAAGTAGTATTGTTTTGCATAGGGTTACATGTGGGTTGTATAATGTCGAAGGGATATTTTTTCGTTAATCTATAATGTCGGAGAATGCAGCTTCCCAATGAATGAGTACGGCGTATTTCACCCGGCGATAAAGCGGCCGGTGTGTGAGTCTGACCACCCAATTCTGTCCATTGCTTAGGTTAGGTTGTCAATGGAGCAATATATGACGTGGCGTGGATATGTAAAATAACATAAAGGTATTAATACGGTTTTACATTAATAATACATATATAGTATTAGTTCCCACACATGCGATTATTGTACAATTAAAAATGATATTTCATCGTGAATATATCCAGTATGGAGGTTTTAAAAACTGCTGACATCTTAAACTAAATACTCAGTTCAGTTACTTCTACAGTTCAATTTTGTTAAATTATTAACAGCAAAGTTGCTCATCAAACCCCTCAGAAAACGTTAAATTCATTGACATAAGTCGCTCTGGATCTGGTATGTCATGTCTTTTCAATAGGTGTTTCTACAGCGGCGTTTAAAAGCATATCTATATGCAGGGGGTTAGGCCTATATTACATGCTCTTCATTTATTATGATGTGTTAATCCTTGTGGTCATAAGGCTGATGTGATGTACTTCTGGATCTTGTGGTTGTATCAGATGTTGCTGCCAATCAGATCTTAATGAAGCAGTGGTTTGTGGCTACATTGGTTTGGGGTTTGTGTAGCACCTGTAGCACAAATCATTTTTAAGAAAAAGTGTATTTATTCTGATTTGTGTATTATGTGATGTTATATCTTGCTCTCATGTTAATGAAGTCTTGGAATCAGAATTATTAAGCAGAAAAGGAAAAGGGTGGAATGTCTTTTAACACACATGTCTGTTCCTGGTTTCAAATAGTAGACACCAGCTGATCTTTGAGTTACAAATGGAAAGATCTTACCATGTTTGGAGGGGAATGGTTGGAGGCGGAAAGCAAAGGGACACAGACATTCTACCATGATTGTCAAGAACTCCATCATCGTGCAGCCAGCCTGTCAGGAAAGCTGCGTGATATCCTTCTACTTCTACGTAGGTATGTTAAAATTTATGACCTGCAGGCTTTCTCCTTATTCTCCTCCTTCCTACTTCAAGTTTACCTATTCTCCATAAAATCTGTACATTTTCTCTTTTGAAAGCCAATGCTTATTCCTTCTTAGGATATTTTTCTTGAGATATCTTGATTAAACCACAGATTAGATTTAATATTACTATCCACGCCTACCTTTCTCCTCTCTTGTAATCCTTCATGTATTCACTGAATGTCACACACATCTCTTTTAATTTATTACATCTTACATAATCTCTTGTCCCTTTATCAGTGAATGTTTTCAAGACATACAATATCAGTACTGATTTTATTGGCTCTAAAAATATGCATATGTGTCAACACTGATTAAATTGATCCTCAGTATATATACTCTGTGTGTGTGTGTATGTATTGTGCCACTTTTATTGCTACATACAATTTTTTCGTTGTCATTATTAGGGACACTTCGAAAGGAAGTCAGACTGAGGAAGGACAGCATGAGACAGTAGAGGTTGAAAAGTTGAGTTGTGCTGCAGATGCAATGCACTCAGTGGCTGAGTCCTTCAGAAACATGACTGTGCATGACATAACATCAGACCTTAAGACCACTGCGTCTGGTACCAGTAAGTGTATTTCAAATCCTCTTATTCTATTTCTGTGTTGTTATGATACTGCAATAACGCCTGGGCTAAAATAACCTGGGTTCAGATTGGCTCCCAGTTCTAAAAGAGTATGAGGTTTCTGTTGATAATAACCAGTATTTGACGGGATGGTGGAATTTTAGGTGGTGTGGTCAGAGCTTAGTTTAATTTTTGATGTCCATTATATTTATGTCACTCTACAATTTGTAAACTTTTTTTTGTGAAACCCCTTGCACACTGCGACTTGTAGTACCATCAGATAAGTTTCCCTATGCTGTGCTAATGAAATTCAGGAGGCACCATGCTGGAATTTCAGCCAGGTTATTAGTTGTCATGACAGGGTTTTCACAGTTTTATTCAGGACTTCCAAGAGAGCACATTGAAACAAGTCATAACAACAGTCTTCCAAGTCTGGATTTGAAGTTCTTACAACAGCGTTGCAGAAGATTTAAGTCTTCTGGGATGTGGCACGATGTCACTGAGCAGGTACCTTCTGATGTTTTGAATGACTTGAGGGTCAACAGTCATGTTGAACTGCTTGGCCCTGAAGATAAGGGCACTAAAATCCGTTGAAAAGTTTCGAACTTCCCACCCAAAAACACGGTGTCACATCCCAGAATCCTGGTGTCTTCATATTCCAAATTATTACCATCTGACCATTCATGATCATTGCTGGATGTCACACAATCTCTGAAGTTGTAACAGTCCTCTTTAAATAAACTGAGGATCTTTATGTCATGAGAAATACGCAGCCTTTGTTGGGATCACTCTTCTTGGAAGCTGTTTGTTCTGGATGTATGTATATGTGTTTGTGTGTTCTGCAATCACAGGTGATGTGGACTTATCCCCTCTGGCAAACCATAAGACAGTGAACATCTCTTCTATACCCAGCAGGAAGAACAGAAGCCCTTTGTGCAGATTCAAGGCAAGATGGTGGCAGGAGGTCCTATGGCAGGAC
Organism: Coptotermes formosanus; assembly: GCA_013340265.1. Lineage (NCBI taxonomy): Eukaryota > Metazoa > Arthropoda > Insecta > Blattodea > Rhinotermitidae > Coptotermes > Coptotermes formosanus. Next base: position 340,095 of record BLKM01002316.1, read on the forward strand.
CGAGTTACTGTGGCATACCTTACCTACCAGATGGTGACAGAAATTCTGACCAGGTGTAACAACATTGCTGAGCAAAACCATAACCACCGCACACTGGAAAACCTGTTCAGGTTTGATTAAGAAATTGAGAATTCGTTTCACTTTTGATTTGTAGATTCATTTATTTTTAACTTCCATTGGGACTTGGTGTAGCAGGAATGGTATTTGGAATAGTTAATACCTGTCCTGACTGAGATTTTTTGTGATTTTCCTCATGTCTCCTGTCTTTTGAATGTTGATACAGTACATTGAAACTCACCAAGAACTCCTCCTTCAACACAATTACCTCTTCACCATTCCTGATTATCTTTTCCATCTCATTCTGTGCCATTCAAGCTCCTCAGCTGAAATAGTACTACTAAATATTCCACGTGCTCCTTTTTATTTATTATTGTTTCCACAAACCCTATTCTTTTTTTCTCTCTCTCTTATTCTTACAGGTTATCAAGCTTGTACAATGAACTCCTGGCCCTTGGTGCCCAGGATAACAAGGGTGTTGCCACCTTTTGCCGTAATACATGCCCCATCTTACAGCATCCTCTGCGAAAGTTATCAATCACAAAGATTCTTCAGGTACAGTACGGTTTCTCAACCTTGAATTGCATAGTTCAGGTATAATACTGCTTTCTGAACCCTGAATTGTATGATGATTGGATAGTATTCACCAAAGAATTGCATTGAATGGATTGTTGGGTTTGATCCAGAGATAGTCTGTATATTCTGGCATAGAGAAAAATGCCTGCCTGTACTATGAATTGAAGCTACATTGCCTTGGTAATTATTTTACTTAAACTATTTCATATATTTAAGGGAAAGAAAGAAAGATGGAATTGTGTTAAAAGGTTCATTGGTTCCCTTTAAAGAAGGACTAACAGTGCTTTCAAAAATACTTTAGAATAGGGGTTATCAAGCTTTTTTGCTGCCTTATACTAAATGAAATTTAACTATTTCATTGTACCACCAATATTTTTTGTGTTGAAATAAAGAAGCTGAAATTTGAAAGATTGGCTGACAATGGGGATGAGTTATATAATGTTGCCAGCAGTGCTGCATATTAGCAAGTGGTTGTGGCTTATCTTGTGTATATCTTTTAGAAATGTTAACTTTTCTATATGTGTGGAGTTTTTATTAAGGCTGCATGCCAGTAAACAATGGCTGGTGTACCATTAATGGTGCATGTACCACAGTATGAGAAAAAATGCTTTAGACTGTTGTCTTCAGTAATTGGTAACCCTAACAAAAATTTTAGAAAAGAATATTCCTTGATTTCTCATTCTTGAATCATACATTTTATACACAGGTATGTTTTATACACTGGGAACACAGTATTTATTCTTGACATAAATTACTACATTTTACAATTGATTAAAGTGGCAAAATTATTCTTTTATATGTATTAGTATTTAATGTTTTTAAACAAGACAGTAACAACTTCCCAAATGTATTTTTGTTCTAATATTTCATAATGAACTTCACTGGTACGGCATCATGAGTTATTAACCAAATTAAACCTTGATCTTTATGTACTTATGCAGGTACTGGCACAGAGTCGTGCTGAGCATTGCTGCCACTCTTTGGTGAATGTGCTTCTGGACATATACAAACCCACAGACACACCTGTTTCTGTCATGGATATGGATCGCAGTGGGTTGACTACCCCAGATAACTCTGACAATTCTAGCCTTGAAGTATATCGGTATGTCACACTGTTGTAAATCCCATAACTTGCTGCAAAATTTCTTGCTTGACTGTAGATGTCTTATGATTTATGTGATTTCTCAGTTTTCCTTACTTGCTAATTTACATAGTCAGTCTACTCAAAATAAGCCAGTGAGTAGTCGCCTGAAGTTTAGCAAACATTTCACGAGACAACATATATGAGCATGTATCTCGCATTTAGACAGTATCTTGGTTGTGTTAATAGTTGTCTCGACTGAGGTGTTTTGTGGTGTTACTCAGTTATTCAGTGTAATTTTTGTGGTAATTCTTTTAACTTGCCTATATCTATGAACTTCTAAATTCTTAACCTTTCATCAGTTATCCTCTTACTACATTATTCAGTGCTGTATAACCTCTGCATTAAAACAGCACTAGTAAATATGCTAATAGTCAGTTACATTTTCCCCACTCCCTTCTACTCTCTTAGATCCAGGTTTGATATCCATGCATTCTTTCTTTCTCCTGTTGTGAGTGAACTGCTTTCCTTGCTGATTGGAATCCTGTAACACATAATTTCTCAATCTGTAGGGCTCTAACTCGACACATGACTCCACCTTGCGTGAGTTCAGTGCTGCCACCAGTAGAGAAGGTTGGAAATACAGGAGTGGAAGAGACTACCACTCTACAGACATGGCTTACATACAGCTCAGAATTTGAATATCTTCTAGCAGAGGAGGAGGCACATGTGTCTGTGTTCCTAAGTGTTGCAGCACGCAGCGCACCTCATCTGCTGGGTTCAGGTGGTGTCAAGCCTTCCCGTACTTCAGGTATTTATATGCAATTTGTTATACAATTTTTACGGGGATGAAGTTTGAGTATTTTTAACACTGTGCCTGTAGTGATGATGTTTGTGACCCAAACACAGTGGGTGTTACTGTAGTTAGCAGTGCTGATGGGTATTTGGACAGTCTCAGATTTGTATCTCAACCCACTCACCAGCAACTGTTATAACAGTCATATGAAACTTAGTTTGAAGATAATAACTCCAGAAATATGACTTGCATTTACTAGCCCCACTGTCAGTATTCCTTGTACATAAATCTTATATTTACCACTGGTTATTGCTAACATGCTTACAGGAAGTGGGTGACCATATCTCTGGACACATGATTGAAGTAATTCATTAACACAGAATTTTCTTCACGGAACATATATGCACATTACAAATTATAAGTGTGGAAGTGGTGCAAAATGTTTTAAAATTACATGTTCCATCTCTAGGGTAGAAGTGGAAGGGGTCTCGCATTGGAAGCTATGCTGAGGAACATATCACTTAGTTGTGTCATTGCTCAAATGTGTAGTAATATCTACTAGGCAGTGTGTATAGACAAAACAATTTAAAGAGGATTAGGCTTATTAATTTTTCTTACAGCCTACTAATTTTAATTGGATGAAGAGTGTGTGTTTCTTTCTGCCCTTCACATGGTTTTTAAGTTCTGCCATGAAGGAGTTATCATATATTAATAGATAGGAGATGGCATTCAAGTATACTCGATGTGCGATCTTTCAGAGGAGCTGACTGTGATACTGATCACCACCTGGTGGTTGCAAAAGTTAGGGAAAGACTGGCAGTAAGTACACAAGCAGCACAAAAGTTTGATGCAGAGAGATTTAATCTCAAGAAGCTAAGTGAACTAGAGGTTAGGAAACAGTATCAGCTTAAGTTCTCAAACAGGTTTGCAGCTATGGAAAACTTAAATGTTAGTGAGGACATAAACAGGGCTTGGGAAAACATTAAAGAGAATATCAAAATCTCAGCTCAAGAGAGTCTAGGTCTGCATGAACAGAAGCAGCATAAACCATGGTTTGATGCAGAATGTGCAGAATTTTTAGATAAAAGGAAGCAGGCTACAATTCAGTGGTTACAGAATCCAAAACAAAATAATGGAGATAATCTGCACAACGTAAGACATGAAGCTAGTAGACATTTCAGGAAAAAAAAGAAGGAATATCTGAAAGCTAAAATTAATGAACTTGAAACAAACAGTAAGTACAAGAATATCAGAGATTTGTATAGGGGTATCAATGAGTTTAAGACAGGGTACCAACCTAGAACTAATGTAGTTAAAGGATGAGAAGGGCAACCTGGTTGCAGACTCCCACAGTATTTTGGCTAGGTGGAGGAATCATTTCTCCCAGCTGTTGAATATACACGGGTTAATGACATTAGGCAGACTGAAGTACATACGGCAAAGCCGCTAGTGCCTGAGCCCAATGCCTTTGAGGTTGAGATGGATATTGAAAAGCTAAAAAGACACAAATCACCAGGTATTGATCAGATACCAGCAGAATTGATTAAAGCAGGGGATAGGATAATTCGGTCTGAGATCCATCAACTTATTGTTTCTCTTTGGAATAAGGAGGAATTGCCTGAGGAATGGAAGGAGTCAGTCATTGTGCCCATTTATAAGAAGGGTGATAAAACATATTGTAGTAACTATCGAGGCATATCACTTTTGTCAACTATGTACAAAATTCTATCCAACATTCTTTTGTCAAGGTTAACTCAATATGCAGAGGAAATTATTGGGGATCATCAGTGTGGATTTCGACATAACAGGTCAACTATTGATCATATATTCAGCATTCGTAAAATATTTGAGAAAAAATGGGAACACAATGAGACAGTGCATCAGCTATTTATAGACTTCAAGAAAGCCTATGATTCAGTTAGGAGGGAGGTCTTGTATAATATTCTCATTGAGTTTGGTATCCCCATGAAACTAGTAAGGTTAATAAAAATGTGTCTAAGTGAAACATATAGCAGAGTTCGGGTAGGCAAACATCTGTCTGACACGTTTCCTATTAAGAATGGCTTGAAAAAAGGAGATGCTCTGTTGCCATTGCTTTTCAACTTTGCTTTAGAATATGCCATTAGGAGGGTTCAAGCAAATCAGGAAGGCTTGAAATTGAATGGTACACATCAGCTTCTGGTTTATGCTGATGATGTAAATATGTTGGGCGGAAGCATACATAGTATAAAGAAAAACGCAGAAGATTTACTGATTGCTAGTAAGGCGATTGGTCTAGAAGTAAATGCTGAGAAAACTAAGTACATGATCATGTCTCGAAATCAGAAGGCAGGACACAATCACAACATAAAGATAGATAATAAATCCTTTGAAAGGGTGGAAGAATTCAAATATTTGGGAGCAACCCTAGCGAATCAAAACTCCATTCATGAAGAGATTAAGAGCAGATTGAAGTCGGGGAATGCTTGCTATCATTCGGTGCAGAATCTTTTGTCTTCCAGGTTGCTATCCAAAAACACAAAGATTAGGGTTTACAGAACTATAATTTTACCTGTTGTTTTGTATGGGTGTGAAACTTGGTCTCTCACACTGAGGGAGGAACAAAGAGTGAGGGTGTTCGAGAATAGGGTGCTGAGGATGATATTTGGGCCTAAGAGGGATGAGGCGACAGGGGAGTGGAGAAGACTATATAATGAGGAACTTAATGACCTGTACTCATCACCAAATATTATTTGGGTAATCATATCGAGAAGAATGAGATGGGCGGGGCACGTAGCATGTATGGGGGAAAAGAGAGGTGCATAGAGGATTTTGGTGGGGAGACCTGAGGGAAGGCAACCACTTGGGAGACCAGGCGTAGATGGGAGGATAATATTAAAATGGATCTTCAAGAAGTGGGATGGAGGGCATGAACTGAATTGAGCTGGCTCAGGATAGGGACAAGTGGCGGGCTCTTCTGAATGCGGTAATGAACCTTCGGGTTCCATAAAATGTGGGGAATTTCTTGACTAGCTGAGAAACTGTTAGCTTCTCAAGAAGGCCTCTGCTCCATGGAGTTAGTTCGTTATGAAGGAGTTGTAGCAAGTACCAATGAAAACAACAGACACATGTCAGACTGAGGTTAAGATTAATCATTATTGGAAATGCATGCAGTATTTTGTTGATACTGTAGTCATTCTTACCACTGTAAATATTAAACTATTCATTCAAGCTATATTCCATTCTAAAATATTCTGCTGTGGTTATTTCATGACTGGAGAATTACACAGCTGACCTGTTGCAGGTGTACCTCGTGTTTCAAAGCAGGTTCGATTGAAAGTGGTCGAGTACTACCAGCGGGTCCTCTGGGGTGAGGTGGGAACCTTCTCCGAACATGTGCTACTGTGGTGGGGAGAAGGTCCGCAAATGGGTACCCTGCCTCCTAAGAGTTGCCAGCTGCTTTGGGATTGGCTGCGTTCAGTCATATCATCTGGTTAGTTAATTTTCTGAAACTGTAAAATTACATGTTTTGGCATTTTCTTTGTAATAATTTAACCTGTGAAAATGTTATGTTTTTTGCATGTATAGGAAATTGTCCTGTGCCTAACCACTACACAGTAAACATGCATAGGTGGAGGTGAGGTGAAACTCCATGTATTCTTAACCTGAGCACTAGGTGGACGCATCACATGGAATTGGTGCTGACAAAGAAAGTAATGAGATCTTGCACATTTCTACCTAAATACCTATACTAGTTTGTGAGAAAAAGACTATGTCAAGAACTGAAGGTTGTAGATGAAAGTATCAGTACACATAGATAGAGTGCAGACAGGTGTTTGAAAGCAACATGGAATTATATGAACACACAAGATGAAGAATAGGAAAAAGTCGAAAATGATGTCAGCAAATTGACTTTAACACTGGCATAAGCATTAAGCTGCTTAATCTATGAAGATGAAGAAGAAAAAAAGAGACATGTTTAGAGCTGCACAGTTCTGTCTTCTCTCAGACCTCAACACAGTGAGAAAGGACAGAACTTTTAATGAAATTACAGCAAATTTCTGTTAATCCGAATGCAGGGGATGAGATACATACAAGATTATCAGATATTCACTGATTATCAGACAGTACCTATACCAACCTAAGTTCTTACAGGTAATTTTTTGTTATTGCTCCTATACTTCGGCTGCAAAACTAATCAGAGGAGTATTCTGTTTGGATATCTCCTTCATCTGCTGGTTAAGGAGCATCAGGGTCCTCTTCCATGCTTTCTGGAGTCTTCATAGCTGAAGAAGATAACCCACAGGAAGCAAGGGGTCATGAGATACCACAACAACCGGTGTACAGACACTCTTGGAGGCATTTTAAAATATGTCCCTGAGATCTGCCTCTTTCATTCATGAAGCATTTTTGTGGTACAGAGTAAAACTGCTGGTCTTTGGACTACTCTCTTCAAGTGCCAGATTATCAGGATTTCTGAATGATAAGACATCATATTAATGGAACTCTGCTGTATATTTTTTTATATTAAAATTAAAAGAGTTGGTGTGACAGAAGTTAAATCACACTAACAGACTGATCTTTAAAATCATTACTTGAGCAGAAATTAATACAAACATAGGAAAATAATTCACTCCTCCAAACCTGTGTGTTATTCACTCCTAGTTTCTGTAGCTGATAAAACAAAACACTAAGGAACCACATACTTAGAGCATACTGTCACTGCAGGTGTGATGCCAGAGCTTGTGGTACCAGCAGTGCACAGCCTCACAGATGGGCTGTGTTGCCACGTTACTACTACATTATGGGATCAGCTGTTCAGGCAGACTTTGGTGCATGGATGCAAATTTGTGTACAGTGCAAACAAAGAGGTTAGTAAGAGCTCTCATGAAGATACTGATTTGAATAACTATCTACCTAGCTACCTCAGAAAATAACCTGAATGTTCACCACCACTTACACTAAGGTGCATGACTATATGCATTCAAAGTCAATGCAACCTAATGCATATGCTTACACTCTGTTTCCTTCAGATTCATTTAATATTGTGTTCCACACCAAAGGCATGTTCTAACAAACAAAATTACATTAATAAGAGCAGATTAAATTTTGGAAATGCTTGCTACCATCAATTCATTATTTAATATTACTGAATCATGTCCAAGTTGCCAGAAATTCTGATCAAGGTTTTCCTGCCTTACTAGGTAACCATGAGGGTCGCATTTTTAAATAGGCCATGAGTATTTTGGAAATAATTACCAGTTTCTTACTGATTATCTTCCTATCTTTTTGGATGTTTTATGTCTTACACGTCATTGAAGAATCTCTCAGTTATCCATACTTCAGATTCCTTTTATTTTCTAAATATTTTGCTGGCTGCTTTTTTTTTTTTTGAACTTGCAATTTATAAAATTATAAATCTGTAAAAATGTGTAATTTGAGATTCTCAAAGCAGTGTTGAGGAAGACATATGTTTTCAGGGATATGATGCCATGTAAACAAGTAAAGAGTTCCTAACATTTCAAAGCAGCATGCTGCCTCCATCTTCAGGGCTTACCAGTACAAGAAAGCAGCCCACTCCTTTAAAATGCCAGTAACTATTTACTGGTTGGTATGGTGTTGTAACCTAGAAGGCTTCAGTAAGATATCTTGGCCTGACAGCCATGTCAGGTGATCCAAATAAACCAGCATTTTAGAGACCAATTCCATTTCCAACATTATAACCCATATGATGGGGATGGAGTCGGTCTCTGAAATGTTGATGCACTGAAGCCACCTTATGGCGGCCGTCAGAGGTTTTATTGAATTTTGTTGCCATATAAGCTTCAAGACATGAACCCAGAAGACACTTCTTCAACTGGTAAAATATTTGTCATTATGTTTCAGAAAGGAGTTAAGATTATAATAACTTTTGGCCTCAATAATATACACCTCCTGAATTTATTCTTCTTTTTTATTTCACCATAAACCTCATTTTAGCCCCACTTTCCTTATAAAATAAGTAGGTTTATGTGATTTCTTACCCACATTAATACCAGCATGATACTTATGTGAGATTCTGAGGCAGAGGCCTGTAATGTGTGTAATTAATGTAGTGTGTCTAGTGTGATGTAGAACAACATGAAAACCATGAAAAATCTAAGTGTAGCTTTTGGTTTGATGGAAACAGACAAGCAGAATTTTGTACAGAGAAAGGTTATAATAATACCTGTACATTCAGCATAAAGCGGTCTTGACAATTTACAACATGGTAGTATTGTGAAAATTTAGGGTTACATCTGAAAGATTTTAACATAGTCACAATTTTAATAGTAGAAATTATACACAGAAATGGATGACTAAATTTAATTAGCCTCACCAAATAAACTGAAGCACTTGAAGGAAAGTAGTCCTAACAGGTTCATTCCACAAATTCTTGGCTTCTTCAGTGTTATTTCCATGTATAATTCATTCACTGTCATATTTGTAAGGTGTTAACTGATGTGTAGGGGTCAGTATGTGGCCAACTCTTTGCTGACCTGCTGCATCAGTTGGTGACACTGAGCAATGCCTGTGAGCCTACAGTGCCCATCAACATGCTTCCAAAACAAACATTAGAGGATTTTCCACTTGTGGAACAGATTCCAGTCCTGCACAGACTGGATCATTCTGTGCACACTGCAAGACTGTGGGCTGCCAGAACTGCACGACATCTTATCAACTCTTGGTCTGTAGATGCATTTTTTGTGATCACTCAGACTGACATCAGCCTGTGCCACGTAGAACTCCAAATGCTCAAGGTGTGCTTTTGGAACTAACAGCTCTAATGGTTCTTTATTTGTTTGTTTGTTTCTTTCTTTCTTTGTGTCCCAATTTTGTTTCTATGCCTTCTCTTTCCATTCCCTCTTTCATGTATTACTTTCTTCTTGTGTGATTTCTCTTCTCTCTTTCTATTTTTGTTCTCTTAACTTTTTTTGTTTGATTCTTTCTTTCTTTCTAGATTCTCTTCCTTTTACAGCGTCCTTTTTTCCCTTTTACTTTCGATTTGCCTTGGAAAGGAAATGTTCTGAAACTTAAATTAACTAGCTACATTTTATTTTAGGAAGAGCTTCAAGTACTTAGATCAGGAAGGGTGAAACAGTTGGTAGGCTGTGTGTATGTTTCATGCAGTCTTCGTTGTTAATATGTTGAGTAGTTTTTACAGGCAGTTACAACATCTCAGAGAATCCTGCTGCATCTAACTTTATAGTACACTCTGTCACCATGGAACCTCATATGTCAACTAGGTACATGTGGTGTTTACAGAGCAAGCAAGAAATACGTGTAAATTTATGTTTGAGAGATCTCAACTAATGAGATATCTTGGGAGACTGTATTAAATGAATAATAGCAAAATTGGTCTCTGAAAACTTGTTTCAGAATACACAAATTATTTTAAATTGGCTTTTCAATGGAGGATTTTTATCTCTGAAACTGTTTCATTGATATTGATGAAATTTTATGTTAGCGTTGTAGACTAAATATTCTTATGCACGTTAAGTTTTGGTGTAAATCAGACAATCCTAACCCGTCCTGTGAAACTGAACTTACAGTGCTTCACTGTATAAGTAGGTTAGTACATGACATCACATGCAGACCTCATTAAGATATGCAGCTTTGATTTGAACAATTTGTGTGATGAATATGTAATTAAATAAATAGACAGATAATTGATGATTCTTTAGTACCATAGATATGTGAGAATATATTTATGTCTGCAGCAAAGGGATATGGAGGCCAATGACATAGGAAAAATCACAAAGAATGCATTTGGAAAATATGTTTGCTCTGTGTACAGTATATTTTTACATTCTTGGTTTTAGCTTACAGATCACAAAGATTTTTCTGAGGTGCACAGTGAACACGTGAAGGTGTGTGCCAAGATGCGTTCCAAACTGACATCTGAGGTCCGTGATAACATCCACAAGTTAAAGGTGAGTTGAAGTTTCCAGTGGTCTCTGTCACTATGATTGTCATCATTGTCATTGCACAGTACAGTACCCCACTGTCTCACTTATCATTATAGGCATCACAGGGAATGTTTCAATTGATTTGTTGCATTTCCTGCATCAACTTTATGTTGTCCCAGTTTCAATTATTGGCCCAAGGGTTTGCTTTCTTGAGTTGCCTTTGATTTCCTCAGTTGCCAGACATGCTGCAACTTTGCTCTTGCACATTGCCACACAATTCTGTACCTGTTACCATAATCCCATTTGATTGTATAGAAGCTGTGCAGCTGAGAAAGCATAATTAAATTACCTTAGAAATTTACATTAACTCAGCCCCTTATGTGGCACTGTAAATAGACTAAGATATTGGTTCTTATGTATTGGCTGCAGACTGTATTTGGGATTGAATAGGTTATGATTGTCATGAATGTGGAACTGGAAGGGATAATGATGGGAACTGTTATAACCTGTTTTAAGACACATTAATAATGGTAACATACATTGCCTATGTTCAAATTTTGTCCATGATGTCTGTTGATAGCACTGCTCATTCCCTCCTGACAATGGCATCTTAAAATAGACCACACCTGATTCATTACAAATCCCTTCCAGTTCCTCATGTACTGCTGTTCAGCATTGTATAATCAACATTGTGTGACAAAGTGTTAAAGTAACCAGCCATCCTGGTGGTTGGGGTGCTCATATTTAATTACTGCTGGACTGTAGGGCATACTATTAATATTTTCATGCCTAGACAGTTTGGTGCCTCACTGCTTGCACTGGTGCCCACTTTGCAAAAGTGCATGTTTTTAAAGTTGCATATCATGCAGTCATCTGGGAGATTTTGTTCACATTCCTGGTACTTTCCTTGCACCATGTCAAGAAGTGTTTTAGACAGTGATATATAGTAAAACACTGTTCAGGCTCTCCATGGTGCCAAAATGCTCACAAAGGCAATGCAGCTGTACTGTCTTAAATTTTATTTTCTTTTGTTCTTGTTTAACCTATTGAAACATTTATTTGTTTGTTGTGATGCTTAATATGTTAAAACATGCACTACATGCTTTAAAATCTGGTACAGTTCAAGTCCCAGTTTTCTACTTTACTGCTAGTTAGTGTGACTGACCAATTCAGAAAACTTCCTTCTTACCATGAATGTGTTGTGTAAGGAGAGGGGTGGGTGAGACCTGAAGCAGTTGATGTGTTCCTGAGCTGCAGGCTTGTGTTGCTCCCAGCAGCTGCTGCCAGATGAGTGTATCCAGGGCATGGCAACTGTATGCCGCACCATCAGTCTTGCCAACCTGCACATGTGCTTCCCTGAACGACGCTACTGGAGACACTCATCCAGTACACCTCCTAAACCTGCTAGTCCATATGTTCAGGAATATCTTGGTGAGTCACTTTAAGTTAGTCCATACATTTGGAGACAAACCTCAACAAATTGATAACCTGAGGTTCCTGTGACCCTTTAAACATTCTTTGGCATCAAGTGTTTTCTGGAATATGATTGAAAAGGCATCTTTATTCACGCATGTAGAACACTGTTCATGTATCAAACATCTTAAAATTCAGAGATTATGGCTTATTGATTCTGTCAGCTTCGGGAACTGGGAAAAACAAAAAAAAAAAACCTTTCTCTTCAAACAATGTCAGTGGGCAGAAAATTTTTAATTCCTGAGTGGTATAAGTAGTAATATGAAATCAGTCAAGTGCATTTTGGCTGCCTTTGTGGTAGTCTGTTGGTAACACCCTGTTACAAACATGTCTTGAAGGATATTTTTTATGTGTACTTGATATTTCATCAAAGCCTGTCGAATTTTATTACTTATCACACGCAGGTAAACCGAGGTAAGTACTGACATGACAAGGAGTGAAGGAAAGCTGCTCTGAGTGTATGTGTTCTGAATACACAATCTGTCCTGTGCCTACTAAATAATATATGAATACTACATGAGTAGTTTTTGACAAATAATAGCACAGGTTGCTAGATTATTTGTACAGGTACAGTTTTTCTCAGGTTCACTGTAACCACCCTTGCAATTATTACATCCCCACTGTGTTGTCATAATGGAAGGCTGGCATAGAATTCATTTAAGGGGCCTACACATGACGTTTGGAGCCTTAACATAAAATGTAAAATATCAAATAACAATAATAATTCATTTTGATGGCATCCCACATACCATGCTTTAATCCCAACCCAGAAAAATCAATATACCTTAAGCCTGTGTTTTGTTATTACAGACCGTGTGCTGCGTCCAGTTCTTGTTGCAGTATCATCACTTCCCGTTCCAGTGCAACAGACCATTGGTGCAACTGTTCTGAGACTGCTCTGTGAGGCATGGCTTGATTACATTTATATGCATCGTATAAAGTTCAGGTAAACTTATCACAAAGAGAGGCAGAGTAAAGGAAAGTATTCGAGACTGAAGGCTTCTGTCACGGTGCAGTTGAGGTCTGCACTCCTCTGGAATGTTGTGTGGCATAGATGGGTAGTTTGTTACCAAAATTTTGGGACAATGTATCAGTTCCATCTTCAAAGTTAAAGTGGTCTAAGCACAAATCCTGAAGGCCTCCTACCAGTTGCTATATTTTGTGGTATTTTCAGTCATACAATTGATAAGATGTTTGTACTACTTCAGCAATGTAATTTCACAATTCCATATGCCAGAAAGGAAAGGTGAAAGCTATATCTAAACACAAGATTTAGAGTCATGCAGTATTTGTCAAATATGGGGAATGGGCATTGCAAAAAGGAAAATACAATGTAAAAGAACTACAACATGCTGCTATTCACATTTTTTCTTTCATAGTTGAAACAGAAAGTGTAAGTGTTAATAATTTTTATGAAATACTGAATTCTGTCATGCTCCCTTCACCCCTTTGTTCAGATGACTACCCAGCTCACCCACCCCTAAAAGCCTGGCCCTGTTGTGTAAATTGTATTGTTTTGAAATGTGATGAACTTGTTGTGAGGGCATCTATATTAATGTGCTGCAGTGAGTGGGGTGCTCTACAGCTTCTGGTAGACTTTGGCTCAGTGCCAAATTGGCTGGAAGGTTGTACGTGGTTGGAGTCTGTGGTGCGGAACCACTTGGCACGCGGTGAGGTACTGCGAAGATGTGAGGGTGTGGGGCGTTTGCTACTTCGCTGTCCAGGAGAGCCTGTTGCTATGATATCCCCTGTCTCTGCTAATAAAGGCAGTGCTGGTAATTTCATTTGTTATGGTTCTCTACTTGCCAGGATGAAATTTGCTTTGCTCATTTTAATAAAATATAATTATTAAAAAGGTGTGCAGTTCTGTGCAGTAAACATAAAATGCTTTTTGTGTTCATGGCGCAAATTGTATAAAATGAGTATATTATGGAAGGTTGTTTCTGGCTCCCACCACAGCTACAAAGCTGAGTTTAGTGATAATTAAGGCTTCCTGTTGAAACTGTCAGGCAAACTTAATTTTGGCTCCTATCAGTCAAATATGCCTCCTAGTTTGCAACAGCACAAATTAAATTTTACTGATTTTCTCAAAAGTGGCTGAACATTAAAAAAAATGGTACATGATGCGAAAAGCTGATCACAGTTGAGATCTGCAGTCTTTATTTGATACATTTTTAAATGTGATATGTATATATTCAGGCGACCAGGATAGCATAATTGTACAGCAACTTGCTATCAGCTTGACGATTCAGTGATTGAATACTGGTGGGGGCAAGACTTGCTGTGCCCATCCCAGACTGGCCCCGAGGCCCACCCAGCCTCCTGTACAATGGGTACTGGGTCTTTCCTAGGGGTAAAGCAGCCAGGGCATGGTGCTGACCGCCCATTCCATTCTAGCACCAAGATTCTGAATGGGTGGGAGTTATACCTTTGCCTCCCCTCTGTGTCTGCATGAGCATGCCGTGGAGTGACCTTTCCTTTTATGTATATACTTAACACAAAACAATTCCATGAAGTGCCATATTTACTCAACTATAGGAAGAGTTGTTCACGTTTTTATTTTTATTAAAAAGTATGGTCATACCAAAAAAGAATGCATAAAAGCAGTGGCTCAAGTATATCTGAGAAATTAGACATAAGGAAATTATGGTATTTATCAAAACCAGTGTCCTTTGTTTTCAGAAGACAAAGACTCTCCTCGAGGCTCCATGCATTCAGGAGGACTGGACACGATGCCTGCCGAGATGTTTGTTCCAAATCAGGAGCAGTGGCTGGAGCTTCGAGTTCCAAAACACAAGGGTTTGTGTGGTGGATATTCTCTATGCTGCAGCAGCAGCTGATAAACGAGATGCAGCAATGTGAAACCATGTGCTTTATGGGTAGTCTGTTGAATTGTTACTAACAAACAGGATCAGAAGATTCAGAGACATCATAACAGTCCATACAAGGACCTGTGATTTTCTTTCTACAAGGGGCCTTGGTTTATTCTGCCATACTGGTGTTAACTGCATTCAGGATTGTTCATTTAATACTGTGTCCAAAGTGGTTAAGGGGGCTCACCTAACCTCACATCCAGTGAAAACCAGCCTTTCCTTCTTGGTGCCAAAAAATAAAGCCATCATGCACTTCCATCTAGTTATATCTTATGACAGACAATTTGAATGGGATATATTAAATCTTGCAATATATTAAATCAGAAATTCTGAAGTGAACAGTTGTGAAACCAGTTCTCACATAAGAGCATGCTTTGTAATTGCAAGGTGGGAATATTGTGTGACTGATCTCGAAGATTCCTGTAGTTTTACATATGCTGTGTGATGAAGTTAGCCTCTGTTTCTTCATACTAATGAATAATGACAGTGCATGAACAACAAAAGAAAAGGGGAACAAATGAGAAAGGGATAAAACTAATTGCAAAATATATATATTCTTGCAGTTTTTGTAACTGCAGATCACATGCTACTGTCTGGTTTTTAGTGGGTCTTGCCTTTAATGTAATATGACAGAAATGCTGGTGGGGGTTGCATTATGTCTGTGAAGAAGGCACTGATAGTTAATTATCAATTGAACAAACAACTCACACCTCTTGCATTACTAACACATGCACCCCTTTCATTCCTAGTTACTGTTAGTTGGACCAAATCCATGGACACCCTTCATGTTTAAGATACAGGACTGTATGTTATTGGGTACTGTAGTTTCAGCCCAAAGCCCAGGAGTAATACTTACCATTTCTACTGCATAGCTGTGAAGTGCAACCTCTGTTTGAGTGAGAAGCATTAAAAACAGGACACTCGTGGAAGTATTTGTACCTAAGAGAACTGTCGTTGGTGGAGAATGGAGGTATTACATCACGGGAAACCCACTAGTGTTGTTAGCATAATGAAATTTGAGACAGCTTGACATGCAAATTGGGTGGGCAACCAACATGTATCCAGACTTCTGGTGAAGAAACCTCCTGTACAATAGGCACCTTGAAGACTAAGAAAGAAACTGATTTTATTTAATATTGCAGTGGACCTTAGAAAGATAGGTTACGTAGACATGAAGTTGCTGACAGTCATGTCAAATGAGAGGATTTAGAGTTACCAGTATTCAGTCATCAGCTTTTGTTGCCAGAGAGGGAAATCGTCCAGTTACTTAAGGAAATGTATGATGATATCTACGTGAGTGGGATAAAAATTGAACATTTGTCCTGCTTGAGAGGCTCTGGGGATCTAAATCCTGTTTCAGGATTTGAAGAGACTTCTTTTTTCACATTTTTTATCATGTGCTAGGTAAGTGAATACACGCAGATCTACATGATAATGAAAAACTTCTGTTTATTTCAGTGTTCACATCATGGGGTGAACATAGCCAAATGAAGCAACTGTAACACTTTATTTTACTGATCATTACTGTGTTATCCTGTGTTATGAAAGTCAAGAAAGAAAGCCGATTCTTACCACGTGACAGTCCTTGTTACTGTGCAATCAGTAGTCATCTGCAATCATTCTTCACAGCAGTTAAAATCTCAGAGGGAATGGAAGGATTAGCCACAGGAGCAAAGGATTAGTTCTTAGTTTCAAGAGGAACCTGAATTTCAAAATGTCCTGGAGAGAGGGATAATTAAGACAGCACTCATTGGTTGCTGATGTGATTGGCAGGTTTAATTAAGAAATAATTTAAAATAATAATTTTGTGATCAAAATAAAATTTGAGATTGGGATTCTCACAGTGGTGGGATGTGACATCATGTAGTTAGGTGGGTATCTGCCTACCACATTATACTGTGTCACATCCCAGAAGAACACAATTTTAAATTAAACTTCATTCTACCATAAACCTAATGTTGAAGCTTACCTTATTACTATGTCAACAGATTCAAAGGAATATGGATATGGATAATCACAAAAGCAACATATTCTTCAACACATTTTGTATGTACTGCAGTCATGTGACCAATATGGCCTGTTGGTCAGTGAAGACAGGAATATAGCACAGACTAAAATTTTCCAAGCAGCCATAATGGGTTTGAGCGGAAAATTGTGTGCAAGGCAGTGTTGGACCATGCAGACTAATGAAAATAGTTTTGGCATGTGTTCTGTTGTGACAGTACCATGTCACATAATCATTTATATTCAAACAGAAATTTTTCAGTCTACCTCTCTGAATCTTTTAATGAAAATTTATTCAATAACAGTAGCTGTATATAGATATATGACATAATGCCAGTGGCATAAGAGAGCCACTCTTTTTCAATAAAATGAACTAGTGCAGATTTTGAGTGCCCAGTGATTGTACAGTATTTGCCCGAAAAAACTTTCTAAATGATTATGTTATATTCAGGAGTTCAGTACTTCATGAATCCCATGTCATGAGGAGGTGGGGAGAGTGGAAGTATAGCTCCATGCATTAACCCGTGTACTAGATTGAGGTGAGTGATCTGCTTCACACCCTGGCCATGGTTACCGCTGGAAAGAGCCTCCAGTATGCATTCAATTGGAGGCTTGTATTCTTAGAGCTGAGCTAAATGCTGTGGGGATGAGACAAGCTGTGGTGAATCCTGATCCGGAGGTCAGGTCTCACAGAACAGTACAATGCCACATTGTGTATGCTTCTGCTAGAACTGACCTCCAGACCAGGACTTGCCACTGTCAAGAAAGCTCCTTAGTATACTGTTAATCAAACTCTCATTCATGTAAAAGCAATAAACCACCAAGTAAATGCACAATGTGTACTACTGTATTCACTATAAATATTTCTTCCTCCTACATGTTTCAACCCCACCCACTCATCTTCAGGAAGAATGGTTATTTACATATAAAGTTGCCTCGATACAGTTAAATAAACATGTGATGCGGACTTCGCACTCTGAAAACACAACATAAGCAACTATGAGACTAAACTAAGAAAAATAAATGTAAATAGAAACAACAGTCCAAGGTAAGATAAGGGTCGTCATTGAAAATTCTACATACCAGTTGTGAGTGAACGCGCACTTGCTGAGGGCAGGAGACTAACTGTAAACACAGGAGGTATGTGTGGATTGGGTGTGGGCAGGGGAGAGTTGCTAGGTGGGGACCAGTTTATGTGTTGCCAAGATGTGTGTAAGTATCGTATAGGAGGAAGAAATATTTATAGTGAATACAACAGCACACATTGTGCATTTCATTGGTGATTTCTTGCTTTTATATGAGCTAATGTATGGGCATGGAGCATATTAAATCTCATTCATACTTCGGGAATGTAAATTTATAACCCAATGATAAAATGTAATTTATACCATGGGTTACTGTGCATTACTTGTTCAGAGACAGTCTTATACTCAAATCCAGACTGACTCAGAATTTTATTGCATACTGTTGTAAATATATATGTGTATAAGCAGTGCTAGCATTTTCTGTTAGGAAAGAACTTAATATTGCAGTACAGACCTTGTCTACATTAAGAATGTCAAACATAACTGTAAACTTCCACATAGTCATTAGATTTCCATTTACTGACTTAAGCTTTCAATCTCTGTCTTTACCAGCTTTTACATATCCAACTCCATTGGTTCACTAGTTATTGCCGTAAGACCTGAAGCTAAATATAAATTACATGCCACCATTATGTTACTGGTGTAAACTGTTCAAAAAACAACCTTAAAAATTTTTAATATTTTTCAAGTATCTGTTATTAATGTCACACATAATTTCAGGTTGTAATGTTGTGTAGTGCTAATGTGACCTCTAGTGCAAAAGTTGGTGCATCCACTATGTTATACTGATCATAGGAAATTGTTTTTTATGGTGTGGGACTTGGTCTGTCACATTAAGGGATCAATATATGCCATGGATGTTTCAAAACAGGCTGGTGAGGAAGAGAGAGGAACAGGAGTTTGGGAAAACTTACACGGTGAGAAATGTTACGATTTGTAGCCCTTGCCAGATTTTGTTTGAAGGAACAAATCAAGTGTAACAGGATAGGATGGGGAATGTGGCTTGTGTGGGATAGATGCACACAAGGTGATGGTTGGGAGACCTGAAGCAAAGAGAATATTTGAAAGATGAGGCATACCAGGACATGGGAACACAATCTTAAAATGAATTTTGAAGAAATTGTGTGCGAGGGAATGAATTTGACTAATCCAGCTTGTGATAGGGGCCACCAATGGGAACGGGTGAATGATGCAACATAGTTTCAAATGCATGGAATTTGCTGATTACCTAAGGACCTACTGGCTTCTCAAGAAGAACTCTGTTCCATGGAGTTGATTCATTAGGAAATTAAAACATACAAAATTAATGTTACTTCGAACAACATGTACATTCATACTGAATTTAACGAAAATCAGCAAACTGGTTCAAAAGTAAAAGGGGGCACACAGGCAACGTGGTGAATTCATAGGCCATCTATTTTCCTTCAAGCAGAGAGCAGGCTAAGATCACAATTCCTTCAATAATGAATGCGGACGAGTGCTGAACAGCATGTCTTCAAGAGAATTTTGTTTTCTGATCATAGAACACGTAAAGAATGAACGTGTTACCACAAGGTGCATTAAAATTTAAATTCATATTAGCTTCTCATTTTTCAGACGTTTCTTGGCCAAATTAGTTCCTTCCCTGCTTGCAGAAGTAGTGACGTAATATGTAATCGTAACTGAGTATCTCAAAAGTTACCACTTTCCAACCCCACGACTCTGAGCTTTCGCTGAGCGCCTGTTTTACTGTCAGGTGCTTATGGCGAATTTTAGGGAAAAAAAATTCCGCCGTAATCCCACATTTGTTGCAATCACATTTCGTAGATTACAGACCTTATTCTGTGTCACCGGCCTACGTATTGGATTACACCATCTAGTATGACCCATCCTGTGAACCACACATCATCTATAACCACAGACACACATCCCGTTTTTGTACGTTCCACGGAGATTCCTCACAGTTCTTTCCGTTGTAGGAGAAATGTCATCCGTGTCGTTGCTGATCAACATCTCTCCTCGATGGTTTGGAAGGGAGCGTGCTTTGCCGGGCAAAGTGGGATAGTATTCGTCGTCCCGCATGATGTTAATGCTGCGGCTGTTGGCAGGTACGTATAGAATTGAAGTGTGTTTTGTATTCAGATTCCTTCGTTCGTAGGATGGTGTACGTGTAATTTATTTACTGCGTCACTGTTTCCTTTCGTCGTCTGTGTTAGAAAATTGTGTTTACATAACCTACGTTTGGCCAATCATAAGCCTGTAGTGGAACTGGAAATGCAACGGCGGTAGCAGGAAAAGCAGATTTGGTACGTGCTCTGCTCCTTCCAATACATTGTCTCAATCGAGTCCCTTTAAATGATTTTTATTTTTCCCATCGTGATTCTTTTCTTCCAACTGGCTGCTTGCCCTGAGGTTTCATGTATGAACCTGAAAAGCCAAATGTTAAAATCCGTCAAAACCTCCATGCTTTATATACAGTACCGGGAAAAGTAGTCACACTACTTTGGAATACAATTTGAAATAATAATTCGTAACTTGAGGCGTGTGGTGAAGTATCAAATCGAATCTTATGCCACTTTGCAGGGGTTAAGAAAATGTATGCTGACTGGGCAGAGGCATAATGTAGTTTATCCCATGGGCTGTTGCATTTATTAGCTGATATTTTTCTAGGTGTATAATTTTGTAGCTAAATTTTGCTGCCAGTATAGTGATTGGGTATAGACTGGGTGACAGGAGTTTGATTTCTAGCAGGGTAACTGGATTTTTTTTATCAATATCTAGTGCTGTGGTCAAGGATGCATGTAACTCTGCTCACACATCCAGTTTCCTGGCATTTTGCCTTAAACCTAGAAATGGTGTTGCTTTTTTGTTGTTAATCTTGGAAAACATTACAACATAGTAGCCAGGTACTTGAACTTCTTTAACATGCACTAGTATGATTTATTTTGCCACCAAACTTTGGAAAAAGTGATTTTATCAGTGTTTACCACATTAGCATAAATTTGTTGATAGAGTAATTAACTTAGTTCAATATGTTGCAGAAATTTCAGAATATGAGGAAAGATATGTCTGTTATATATGGCAGGACATGTACAAGCTTTGCTGGTAGGTAGCATAATTAAGTGTAAACAATGGAGAATCTAATGGGGCACAAGTAACTAGTCTTTGTTGTTTAAAATCATGTGTGTACCTTTTAACCCTGTGGTAATATGCAATTTGTGATGCAGGAAAGCTGCAATATTCCCTTCCATATATGAGAGGGACTTCAAGGAACCTAGCAACATTAGGAGGAGGTGAAGTGTGGAGAAGTAAAGTGAAACCACAATCAGAATTGAATGAGGATATTCAGAACGCAAGGTTGAAAGATATGGTGAGCAAAGACAGACCCGAGTTTGTGATAGAAGTCTCTGCAGGGCAGAAAAACAACAGTGAATCTGTAGTATCGAGTGGGAGCAGGCAGTTTGTTTTATGTAGTTAAAAGGCTTAAAGAAAGAAATCCAATAATGAGAAGTCTGTGAAATAACTGCATCATTTGCACCAACCAGAAATACTTATGGACAGACTGAAAGACATTAAAATAACACTGTTAATAATCAATTCAAAGGCACTATTCAAATTTTGGTTGGTATTTTCTTTTTGTCTGAGGTGGCATTAAGGAAATTGAAAGGTGTGGGGTTGGGATGGCTACTGCTGGCATCACAGCCGTGCCTTATTTAATTAACATCAGTCATCTGTTTCAAAGAATGGGGGGGGGGGGGGGGGTGTCATGCACTTTTTTCTCTAACCCTTTTGGGATGGGTGCAGGTATGAACTTGGGCATGTGCCAGCCAAAGTCAGGAAATATCAGTTGCGTGCTGAGTGATGTATATTAACCCTTTAAACACGAAGTGTATCTATTTTATATAAGGACTCAGTGCATACCGTGCTGTAAACACTCTCCACTTCAGTTATAAAAAACAATCTCTTAATGTTTTATAAGGCAAAAGTTGCTATTTGTTCTGAGATCCATACAAAACACATAAACGCAATGTGGGCACCATGTAGAATTTTTTATGTTAAATCTGGTCAAATGTAAAGTTCCCGCTAGGCTTTAAAAGGTTAAAAAGACAGTATTATGTATGTCATATTTATATTGTTTTTAAATTATTAACCAATAATAACACAATATAAATGTGAAATGTGTAAAAATGTGTAATTCTTTATCAGTTTGGTGTTCCGCTTTTACTTGAGGGATGCGACATGAATAACATGCTAGTACAGTGCCTAACCTGTTGGGTAGAAAATGGCAGCAATCTGATGTGGGATTCAGAGTTTGACACATGGAGAAAGTAGCATACATACAGGTCACTTAGCAGCAAAGTATGTGAAAAGAATTGTAACATGGCGGTTGGCAGGCTGATTGTAACAGAAACTGTACTAGTACGGCACCTCCAGTAAAATGTAAATATGTGGGAACTGTCCTAAAAGGGTTAAAGAAGGAAGGTGGGATAAAAATAATTTTGTATGTTCTTTAGCTCATGTTACATTTATGCAAACTGAACAAAATGTGAGGCAGCTGGACTCATGATAGTTATCTGAGTGTTAATTTGTTGATGAAGCTATCCAGGTAACTGTATATGAATCTGAATATTCAGGAATTTATGTGAAATTTATTTTAGTCTTCTTTGTTGAGATAGTTCTCAGTTGTAATAAAAAACAATGGCAGTCTTCCATTTATTTTAACTTTCCTGTACCTTGAAATACCAGTGTTTTAAGAATTCTTCCTGACCTCTGGCTCCAGCTAATTTCTTATAAGGTGAAAATTTTCTGAATCAAAATCTGGAATTCATGTTGTAGCTGAAGAGTTTACATTGAGTGTGTAACCAGCCCCTTTCCATGTCAAGAAAAACAGCAGCAGTAGCATGAAAACAATGAGCCCAAATACAATCTGAAATTGATATCTGTTCGAACATTACTCATTTCAGAAGCTTGTATACCCACTCGAAAACTATAATGGTTAGGTCCAACATGGTCCCCAGTTAGTGGCCCTCTTCCACCCTAATTCATATTAATTATTTATTGTTATAAGAACATCAGTGAGAGACACTAAACTTTACAAGAGAAACAAACAACAGGTGACTGCAGATTTTTTCAAAATGAGTGTGTGAATACAACTAGTCATATTTAGAAGATGGAACACTCACCTGATACCATTTTCAAGTATGTTATACCAGTTGCATTGATGAACACAAACCCATAACAGTGAGAATATCTGCAAATTACTGACTCACTCTATTTTCAAAATAAACAGTTCCAGAATCCAAACTAGAAGTTTGTGTATCTTATTTTCATACAGATCTTAATATTGTTATAATATGTGCACTGTGCACAGAGAAGTATAGGAATAATGATAAATATGTTAATCATGTTAAATTGTATTGCAGCCAGTACAAAGTATGCAGAACCCCTTTGAAAGAGAAAAAACCCAGTGCATTCTGTGCCAGTACAAGATTGTTCCAGACTACAAGAATGTGAAACTTCTATCACAGTTTGTTTCTCCATATACGGGGCGGATATATGGCCGACACATCACTCGATTGTGTGCTACCCAGCAAGCTAGGCTTGAAAAGGAGATAATGAAGTCACAGGCTGCAGGTTGGTGTGCCTTTATCAGAGTTGTGAAATGAACGTGGCTTGTTCATTTGGTTTTTAACATACTTTCCTTCCTACAAAGGAAAAAAAAGCAGCCTTATTTGAACAAAATGGTGCCTCTGTGTCCCCCGTTTCAACTTTTGAATGACTTTACTGATTTTTGTGAAAGTTTATTTGACTGTGATACCCATTGGAGGCCACCCCAACATGTCTGCCCCCCATCTTTCTCTCCCCCTCCCTCTCTATGGAGCAGAGTCCTTCTTAACTAACAGTACCTCAGCTAGTCAAGAAATTTCTCAAATTTTATGGAACATGGATGTTCATCTGTAGTCATACCAATAAGCGATCATGAAGCCTCGATAATGAGGAGGCCCTGGCCCACTAGGGTCTGTTGTGCCATGGAAAAGAAAAAGTAATACTGCTAACTTTTTTTTTGCATTATGTAGTAAACAATTTTGTCATGTACCCACCCATCACCACCACCACCTCATCTGAATGTTATTAAGTGTCCCAGTCTGTGGTTTTTAACTTTCACACTTTTATTCGGGGAGTATGTAAATTATGTAGAAGTTGATATTTCATGTCACTGAGAAAGTTATATTATGATGATTGTCGGTTTTGTGTTACAGGTTTCATGCCGTATTATTTTAAGGATGTAGCATTTGTAAAGGATCCAAAACTCTTTGACCCAGATCACCCCATCCGGCCGCACAGGTTCTAATACCGCTGGCAGACATTTTCTGTATACGTAGATTAGAGGGGCTGTGTACTCCTGGTAAATTTTGACTTTGGAGGTATGTAAGTAATGCAGGTAGTGTGAGGTGGGTGGTCACCTGGCAAGGGTGTATGACTCAGTGACTACCATCTGTAAAAACAGTTATCAATTACATCAGAGCGACTTTGTCAGCTCCAAATGTTCTAGCAGCCGATGTGTTTGGGACTGGTATTTTTCACTGACAGCTAGTGCCATAAAACAGCTACCAGCTTCATACCCTGTTCCTTGCTTTTCCCACTTCCTCACCTTGTCAGTTCCAGTTTACCAGAACTGGACAGTACTTGAGATCTGAAGATGTATGGTTCATGAAGCTGAAGGACTGTGTAATACAGTGTCTTTTTGACATATATAAATGATTTTAAGTTGTTGATTTTAATTAAAGTTCCTCGCTGCTTTAATCCATTATACCAGTCTTTAGGATGGAATGTCACTAATGAATGGGTATCATCCTTAGTTTGTATTTGGGGCGTCCCAGGTTAATTCCTTGGACCAGAGGCCAGCCGAGTTTTTGCTGGCTTTGCTCGGTCACTGGGTCCATTACTGAGTAACTCTTCTGTTGGACCTAACTGAGTAGATACTATTTCACCCATGGAATGAAACATCCAGTTTCTGAAGTGTGTTCTGTTCATAGTACTAGATGGTGGACAATCCTTACACCCAGTAATGTGTGTAGTATGCTGTTGTCAAAACCAGTTACAAAAGATGTATCAGATGTACTGTAATTGCAAATAATGTTGCCCCTGTGATTAAATGCCACACTGTGAAGGCATGTGGGGAATGTGCATATAGCTTCATGCATTCTTAATCCAGGGACTGGAAGGAGGAGAGTGGTCAATTTCACAACCTAGAAGAAGAGCTCCGCGTGTCTATTGAACAGGAGGCTAGGTGGACCCCGCAGCTGGGCTGAACATTTTGGAGAGGAGAATCTGACCACAGATCCCCAGTTCAACCCATAGCCTACTAAACCATACTTATAATACTGTCCCAGTTTTGTGTCACTGTAAATGTAAGATACAAGTAAACACACATGAAGTTACAAAGGAAAGAGCCCCTGGCACCCATTGGGAGCGAGTCTGGAATGGAGAAAGAAGTGATAAAAATATGGTAGCAAAAATAAAAGTCCAGATCCCAATTTGTTTGTTAGGCTTTCTTTACAAAGTCAGAAAAGATAGCCTCATGTGGTTCTGTCCCTGTCTGACCTAGTATCTCCCTAAACACTGAATGACTTATTGTAAACTTTGACACTGGGGACTTTCACTAAATGCTTTTGGGCAGTCCTAATTTTCAGCTGTACTGATGCATAACAAAGCCTGTTTTACGTAATGTTAGAAACCTAGTCCCTCTTCTTAATTAAGCATCACACCATGGTATATGGCAGAATGGTTTAGCTACATACATTTTTGACCTCAGCACTCGATGGGAGTGAGTGGTCATCTTCATGCCTCAACTGCTCTACGGCTGTACCCATTTTCAAAACATCTTGTCTTTCACTGAAATGCAGTTAACATATTGGCCACAATAAAGCTTCATAAACTGCAAAGGACACGGTGGAATTGTGTGTGATATATTCTTAAGCCCTTTTCTGCTATGAACTGTAGCACATCCACATTATTCTAGGTTCATTGACATTTGCAACTTTAAATTCTGGTTTGGGAATGTCAGTATGTGTTTTAAGTCAAGTGGTTTCCACAGACTAAAGAAGTTTAAGATTGCTTTGAATACAGTTGTTTTTATTATTACTGTTACAAGATTCAGAACAATTACGTACCAAATAGTGTAAGTGTACATTTTTGTGAATAACTGATTATCATACATTTTGTAGTATTCATAAACAATTAAATGTATGTGAACGTATATTTTTTAAATTTTCCAACATTTTCTCTTTTATGTATTGGTATATACAATATTATGTTATCCTTAATCAAAATCATCAGTATCTGCATTGAAGCCAACCACTTCTGGTGGAATGCCAAACATTTCCAGCAGTCGAGTCATGTTAACTTGGTAACCTTGTAAAATAGAAGCCTTGTGAAGCCTTCTAAGTGCTTCTTGGCAACCTTCCTTCCATCTGGCTATTTCAATGGCCAATTCGTTCACATCATGCTGTAACACATGTCATTAAAATAATTTTATGACATTAAGTTTTGAAAGATACGTTTAATATTCAATCAGGTTTTATTTCACCAAACAGTTTCTACCCAAACAGAAATATGCCGAACATGTCCATTTCAAATCAATTTTAAATATACAAAACTGAAGGGAAGAGACCATTTGGGAAGCCTAGTATGCATCAGGATGATACTAAAATGGATATTGTCGTGTGGGATGTGATACCATATAATGTAATAGGTTCCTCCAAAACATTAATATATATATATATATATATATATATATATATATATATATATATATATGTACCAAACTACACAGTGTCACATAATCTCGCATCTCTGAATATTAAAATGTTCCTCAAAGGACTAGAGTGTGTGCAGAGTGGTTTCCTGTAGATGTGACTGTGCTGTTATGAACCCATGACTAAACCCTTACATTCCATTAAACACTGGTGATTTCTTCACCCCTTTTGGTGAAAATGTCAGCAGATGATTTTTAGGTGAAACAATCCTCTTGTGCTTCAGTCAAATATACATATATATTACAAACCACCATCATGCACAACGTTTAAAAATCTACAGTTTACTATTTTAGGGCTTTTCAATTAAGCCATTGTCAGACCTATTCAATATCAAGAGCCATACAAAAAACTTACACTTCCAAAGTATGCAAAAGTTCGAGTTCCTAACACATTTACAGCATTAAATCATACTCATAAAAAGACACAACTATTACTGAAGTGTGCCTTGCATATTAATTATAAACTGCCTACCATCATTATTTAAAACTATAGTTTTCATACTCATCTTATAATTTTACACAACTACAACATATTTTAACGTAAGTTTTTTTTTTTAACTTGCACTGTAAGGGGGAGAGATGTCAGTCCCATATGAACACGTAAGGTTTTTGTATGGTTCTTCATATTGAATAGGTCTGATGTTTGGTTAATTGAAAAGCCAAAATTAGTGAGGAAAACTCTACAGCTTAATTTTGAAAGTCTTCGCTGCTGAAAACTATCACTGGCCTTCGAGCAGATTTAATTGCATTGTTTATAACAAACTACCATACATCAAGAAAGCAACAAAATCCAGAACATACCAAATTTTAAAAAGCTATGCAATAAACATAAAATGACAGAAAGAGTTAGCTTTAATGCAGCACATTACCTTCTTTTTATACAACAAAATTAGTTTCAGTCGTTTTACTTCTTCCTCTTTGACTGTAATTTGTTGCTTCAAAATTTTAAAATTCTGTTCAGAATATTCAATCATATTGTCATAATTGGTAATGCTGTCTTCATTACGTGAATTACTTAGAAAATCTGAATCTTTATGGAAAAGTGTATGTACATGACATTGCTCAGTTGGGGTGACCCAGTTTTTCACCTGGTTTGCCTTGATGGCCTTTCCACCATTTGTACTCTTAGAAATGATTACACTGTTTGTATCACTCACAGTGAAGCCCAAATCTTCACAGGCAATTGTATCTACACTGCATTTCTGGGCATTAATCAAGTTTCCCATATTGGTTTTCTCTGTGGACATTTCTCCACCACCACTTTCAGGACACATCATATTACGCTCATCATTTAAGTTGCTTTGGATGTTTGAAACTGTATGGGAAAGAACATCAGTACTGTTTTGCTGACCTTTGTTATTAAAGTTTCCTGTCTTTTTCTTTTTGGTTCCTTTGTCATGCTTATCATGAATGAGTTCTTCTTCCAGTTCATATTTGCATTGCTTGGCCTTTAAATTTATGTTTTCCAAATTTATTCTTTTCCCCAAGACTTCTGAGGTTTCCTCTTCAGGTGTATATTTGTCAAACACATTTACATTGAACTTTCCAAGTCCTTTGCTATTACGTACAGAAGGCACAAAGCTTAAACTCCTAGGAGTCGAATGATTAAGGTCAATACTGGATGACGATACAGAATTTCTTGGCGATTTTCTGCTAAGTCCGACCTGTCTGCATGGAGTTAATAGTCCTTTGGAATGCTGCTTTGTATGCGAACAAATATCCAGCACTGTGCGATTACTCACACAAAATGGAGAATGTGTCTGGGGTACAGATAATTCCACAGCATCTTCTTGTGCAGCAGGTGAATTCAGTTCTAGCTTAGTGCGGTTTAATGATAAATTCGAACTTCTTTGCGCCGACATACTGGTTGTGCCACTACACAAACTGAATATATCCCACACTTTACACTTCCATTACCACCAATGACATCGCTATTAATATAACACGTCAATGATGAACCGACAGATGCCGACTGTATTATTGTCTTCGACGTTCCACCCATATTAACTATGTCTGCGATAGATGCCAAAGTAAAAAAAATCATTTCATAAAATGCCTAGACATACTTAATTCATTCAGGCTAGGCCTAATTGACTGCACAATATGGGAAAACGCAGACCAGTCGCAAACTGTCTTTCATCTGTGCTGCTTTTACCACAGATGAGATTTACGGACTACCCCACGTCATTTTGTGTTCTATTTGGTGTCTTGTATCTGTCCAACGAGCGGGATGATCTGTGGTGATACCTGTGTTGGTGATCATCTCTGATCCATGTTGGCGACGCTGAGTGTGTGTTTGAAGTGTGCGCGGAATGTTGTGTATGGATTCTTTTAACATCTGGCAAATTTACAAAAACACGCAAATACGTAGCTATTCTTTGAAAACTGTGTTCACGTGTTATTTCCTTTACATCATTGCGCTTAATACAAACACAATGTTTCTGTTGACTTTCATGTTTGGGAAACTAAATTAATTAGTGAATGGTTACTTGTCGTTCATGGTGAAGTTGTATGTTGGTAGTTTTTGATATAATGATCATATAAGGCACAACTCCACCTAATTTCTTAATTCACCTACGTTGTGGCAGTGAGTACGGAGCAGATACATTTAACCAACGGTACATTACACAGAATTTTAAGCATGGTTATATCATGGTTTTATTCATAATTCGGTTCTTATCCTAATATAACTAGCATTAAGTACCGTCAGAGATGTTCCATTATAGAATAGGAAAGGACAAGTGGGTGAGGAGTGATATGTTACTTTCTGCAAACATTCTGGTCCGCTATCACAGTACAGTGACCAGTCTTGTTAATACATTTTAAGGAATTCAGTCTTGGTTAATATTAAAATGAAACATAATAGAAAAGAAACATAATAGAAAAGAGGATGAGACAGATTGGTGTATGTTAGGTCTAGTCTTCTACTTGGATGTAGGGACTGTAATAACACTGGTATTCACTAGCAGATGAATGTAGTCACATTACTGTGAAGCTCAAAGTTCTGATGGACACCGTAGAAAGTATTTTATTGCAGTAGAGTGAAATAATTTGCATGTAGTCTGCCATACATATATGCCCATAATTTGTATTGCTGTGTAGAGTGCATGTAATTTTGATTTCTCTAGGGGTTTAGTGTACTTTGATGAAGAAAAATTTTTGTCAAGATGAGTCTTCAGGCTGTACCCCATGGAGAATCACTGGGTCTCACACACTCACCCTTGCATAGGAAATATGTGTTGAACCTGTCCAACAGTGATTCAAGTCTGGGACAGGTAAGAAGTAAAATAAATATTTTTGACAAATAGGGATAGTTTGTATCTATGTGTTGCAGCTTAAGATATATTTTTGTGAGTTTTAAATTTTAAAAATGGTTGGGCATGCTTGTGGTATGATTTGGTGATATTGTTGTGGGTACAAGTACTTAAACTTCATACAGGTGAAAATTTTATTATTATTAAGTTAAGATGAGAAATACATTTTACCATATTTATGGTTGCAAAAATGTGTTTTTGTGTTATTAGATGATTTAACATGTGTTGATCCAGTGGCTACTGGAGGCCTTTTACCGAAGGTTAGCACCACCAGGGCATGAAAAGTACCACTTTACTCCATCTAGTGCTGTGGTTAAGGGTGTGTGGAGATCTGCCTCCACTCCGTCATCATCCTGCTTGGCATAGTGTTTAACTGAGCACAGGGACTTCACTTTTAGACTCATACGTGTCTCAAGGCACTGAAGTACCATTTCCAGCCTTAACTTCTGTGATTGCACAGACATTTAGTGTATGTGCTGCCACACATCAGAAGTGCATATAACCAGAATGTCAAGCATGTGTTTGAAGTATTTTTTTTAAGTTATAGCCCCTTAAAAATTTGAAATGTAAAATTTGATTCATTGATGACGACAAATTTTGTTGTACAATAGGTTCTACTTCACACACAGAGTTGAATGTGTCCTCATTTCAAAGCATGGGAAATGAGCTTTAATGTGATGTATCATGTCACAGAATTAACAAAAGGAACAGTTCAAAGAAATGGAAGATAACTCTGATTTTCAAATTTTAAATATGTATAGTTTCAGACTTTGTGATAATAGGATATCTGTCATTGGCCAATTGTAAGTTGAACCGTTGCTATGTTGACACCTTCTGCACATTTTCTTGTATGTGGTGCTTATGTGCATGTTATAGGATTTGCTGCCATTTGTTATTCTTTTGTTGTAGTCAGTATGTTAGACAAAATAATTGGACATGGGCCATATCTGTTAATAAATGGAAACATGTATCATGTAGATTTTATAATCCTTTCACAGATCGGAGAGCGTGAGTTCTGCAAAACATCACCAGCAACCTGCAGTGCCTCCTCATGTTAAAGCCCAAAGAAACAACAGTCTAGATTGCTTGACATATAAATTATGACGCAACAGGAGTGAGAATCTGCCATGATCAATGTATAGTCAGTTGAATGTAAAAAATATGTGGTGTAATGATCATGCAGTGAAATGGTGTATGCTGTGATTAGTGGTAATGTTTGCACTGAAAATTAATTATATTGGATCTAGAAGACCAAAAAGTTGGTTGCTCTAATGTTACAAATAGTGAAATGAATGGAAGTCACCATTGTTTTATTGTGTTCTTAGAATGATGATGATGCAGAACGTATTGAACGACGACGCAATGTGCAGATTGAGATGCGTCAACATGAAGTTACTTCTCCTGGGTCAGACAAACAGAGGTCAATAGGAGTGTCAATTGCAGGACTTTCAGCAGCACAGTTGGCTGAACATTACGGCAGTTGTATTAAGTTGTCTACTGAGAATGTAAGTGTGTTGCTGTGGTCAAATAGAAATTGAATCTTTGTACTGGACACTTTACAATAATTTTGTCAGTACTCGGATAGGAT
This sequence comes from Coptotermes formosanus, assembly GCA_013340265.1. NCBI lineage: Eukaryota > Metazoa > Arthropoda > Insecta > Blattodea > Rhinotermitidae > Coptotermes > Coptotermes formosanus. The sequence continues at coordinate 371,646 of BLKM01002316.1, forward strand.
CCATTGTGAGGCTACTGTAAATGTGGCAGTGAATGCTTTAGGTTCCAAAGCAGGTGGAGATTTTATTGACTACCCAGGTGATTTTTATTACCATCTACAGAGGCCCTGATCCTTGGAACTGGTGAAACTATGTTCATATTATTGTTCATATTTCAATTATAGTATTCTGTAATATCTGTTAAAGCAGGTAAAACAACTTAACAGATTGACTGTGAAGGCTATATCAGGTTAATTCATTGCTGGGGAATTCTCTTAGTGTTAATGACTTCAGTTCAACTCTGCTTACTACTTGAGTTTGATCATGTGTGTTTGCAACACTGATAAATGGAAGTTGCTTGAAGGTTTATAGAGGTCGCTGGGGATTATCAAATATCTGGCGTTGCTTTTCTGTCTTTTATTTGCATTTTTTCCATCTATTGTATTTTGTTTGTTTGTGTGTACTACCAGAGTTTGGTCATGGCAGTCAAAAGAATTTAGCAACACTGACAGAACAGGAAACTGCCAAAGCTGAGAATGAGAGAAATACTAATTTTGATTTTATATCTGCCTGAAGTGTGCCAGAGTCATTATAAAAGACAGGTGATGAAGTTCTGCATCATCAGGCTTGTAAAAAGATATGTCCTATTATTTTATCCTTTACTGTTATCCTGCAATGTAGCTTTCATGCCTAGGCAACCTCTATCTGATAGAGAACTTGGAAGATTTTACAACCCCGATTTATGCATGTAGTTGTCAATGAAACCTCTTGGTATGCAGAGCAGCAAATTGCAGCAAAATTGAACAGACCAGGCACTCAGCGTTGGTGTAGTAGTGAACAGTGGTGGCCCGTAAAAGTGATACCACTACATTGAAATGGAACCATATGTGGCTTAAAGAAGCTTGCCTGTACAAGAATATCAGAATGGGTATTTGTCAAAGTGTCAGTTGAAATTTAGAATTCAGAAGGACTTGGTCAAAGATATCTACAGCAGAGCCCAGTGTGCGCCTTGTACAGAGCATTAGTATGATGCAGAAGAGTAAAATTCTCCTTACAGAGAAATGAAGTATGAAGTTTTAACCAATGTATGTTATGTTTATGTCATAATACAGTGTGTGGTTGTGTAGAGTATGCATACAAATCTTCATAGCCGCATGAGGGCAGTTGTCAGCACACCAGTTTGGGAAAATGTGGTGGTAGGACACAGTTGTGTGGGTTGTAATTCGTCCATGGTTTCCATGCTGTTCAGCTTAGCCATTCTGACTGTATTATGTTTGTGACACCTGTGTTTCAGAAAATCAACATGAAGAATGCTTTCAGCTTACAGCTGATTGACTACATGGCAATAATTTTGAAGAAAGAAGACTCAAAAATGGAAAATTTCCAGGTAAAGTATTTATTATGTCATTTAGCAATGTTGGAGCAAGTAATGTTGGATTGTGTGAAATTTCAGGTTTCTGCCATGGTGTAGATGACGTTTTCTGGGTTGTTATGCAGCATAAGTCGGTAGTTATTTACTGACTTTTGGGACAACCTGTCAGTCCCATCGTCAAGGGTCAAATGGGTTAAAGAAGAATATTTGATTTGTGATTGCTTTGTCTTTCACATACATTGTATTTCATCTTCTATAGGGAATGAAAGTCTATAATGTCATTAGTTTAAATGTTCACAACCATTGGTCATTCCCTGTCAGGTTCCTTACTTTATATGTCAAACTCACTCATCACTTTACTCACACACTGCTTATCACTGAGGTTGTCGGTGCCCTATTAGCTGTCTGTAGTTGGTATGCGTATTCCATCATCAGTGGGTATTTTGTATCATACGTACGATAAACATGTTTTATAAAGGAAGCATCATTAATTAAGACAGAAGTTTCCTGATGTTTTTTTTTTAAACAGAGCAACAGCTTATAGGTGAAAAGGTTTCGAACAACAGGTTTCCTTCCGGTCAGGAACAGAATATGCAGAAGACATGCGTTGAAAACTAGATGAAACTGGTGTTAGATTAGAGACATCTCCAGGAAAATTTTTGGTTCAGCTTGCACAGTCAAGGGGTTTGTGTGCATCTTCAGCATGAAGTGCAGCAGTTTGCTGCATTTGCATTCATATGAGACAGCTGTGGTTGACAACCTTGGTGACACAGAATGTGAAGCAGGATTGAATGTTGTGCATGCTGGTGAAATACACAGATGCAACCCATGTCCTCTTTATGAACGAAGCTTTATTTAGTCTCAGTGGATATGTGAACTCTCAGAATAACAGGAATTGGCTTGCAGAAAATCCTATATTAATTGATTAAGTGTTATTACATGATGTTAAGCTTGGTGTGATGCTCTAAGGGCAGCTGTGATTGTTGGGCTAATTTGTTTTCCTGAGACAGTATATTACAGTATGTTACACTCTGAAAACATGTCTAGTTATGAGAGAACCCTCAGCAAGCCATATCAACAGCTTACACCAAAAATAGTTCTGTGCATTCTTTACAGAGTGGTTTTGGTGGCAGAAAAATAAGCAGTGGATCATGGCATTATTTTTTGCCAGTTCTGAACCTGCGCAATTTTTACTTGTTCTCAGTCTTTCCACTTGTTGATTCAGGGTGTTTGTATTTGAAGCTGTCAAAAGGCATGTCATTACTCTTGTATCTGAAATTTGAGCAGCTAGTAGTGTTCACACTTTCAGAGCTTATCCCTTGGTGTGATTTTGGATGTTATGTTTTGTTCATATTTCATTTGTACACAGAATAATTTTTCTTTGTGTTGTTCATTAGTGCAGTATCTAAATTTATAACACCCTATCATTGTGTCTACCATACTGAACATTTTTTATGTTGATTTTAGAATATCCATTGTTTGAATCTCTCTGTAGAGATTGGGTATCCTGAATGAGGACTTTGGTGGTTTCTGTCAGTGTCATCAGGCAAACACTAGGATAATAGCTTAAAATAGGCACTGGCTGTCATTCCACATTCTGATGTTATTCACAGTTCTTCATGTGGTGCTATTCAATCATGCAATTGATGGAAGTGCTATGAAGTAAAACCAATAGCACAGAACAGTGTCAGATTAATGTAAGTTGATACTGTCAGAATTGAGAACTTAAATTGAGCATGAAATATGAGTAGTTGGCACTCCTGAGTCGTATTTTGGAAAATTCCAGGTTTGAGCTCAGCCAGCCATTCTGAAGTTCTTCTATTATGTCTTTTTGTCTGGAGGCAAATGCTGAGATAATACCGCAGCCTTCTGAATTTATCACGGGCAACGATTCTCTTATTTTGCGATACCTACTATAACCTATATAGACTCAAGTGCAGCAGGTTCTGACACCTTGATGCGTGGTACCTGGGTGTTTGTTTAGCAGTCAACTATGGCTTTACAACTCAGAAGCATGAAACTTTGGCGGCACTACTCTGAGAGTCTCAGGTCTTACACACACGCTGTGTAGTTGAAATAATGAATAAGCTAAGAAGTATTCAAAATGTGGAATTGCTGTTGGCAGGTAGCAAGTTGCACGCTGGATGCAAGCACCAAGATATATGCTTATCGAGTTGACTGTGTGCATGCAGATGTTCTTAAGATGGCAGGTGGTCTGTCTGTAGGTCAGAAGAGACGTTCTGACAAAGGAGATGAAGAAGTTGAAAGAGGTGAAAGTGGGGAAAATGTTGAAGTTATTCGTACAAAGAAGAAATCTCGCAAGGTGAATAACACATGCAAATAACTGTTACTGATTAACTAACATCCTGTTCTAGGCGCATTCACAAAATTGTGAGAAGCAGCTGTTAGCTTTGTCATATCTGTCCATCCGTCTTTCCACATGGAACAACTCAGATCCCACTGGGTGGATTTTAATGAAATTTGATATCTAAATATTTTTCAAAAATCTGTCAAGAAAATTCAAGTTTCATTAAAATCTGAGAAGAATAAGGGTACTTGACATGAAGACCTGTGCACATTTGTGATAATATCTTGCTGAATTCTTCTTAGAGTGAAAAATGTTTCAGACAAAAGTTGTAGAGAAAATCAAAACAGACATTTTATGTTCAATAACTTTTTCCCCAAAATTGTGCCATGTATGAGATAATGTGGAACAATATGATAGAGCCAGACAGGCCGCAGGTGACACTATAATATGGCACATACACTTTGCATGCTGTGTAATTAAGGCTACAGACACACACTCAGAATATGTAATACAGCTTTTCCATGGCAACAATTGTTATGTGTGCACTCCTCAATGTTATGTTTATATGCACATGGCCTGTCTTTTTACCTTGGTGTTGAAATTCCTCCTGTCATTTTCTGGGTATGGTAGAAATATTGTAGTAATATTATGTATTTTAACCTCCTAATTATTAACATAATATCTGAGATATGTCCATATTATTCTGCCAGTTGTACAGTACAGTTGCAGAGATGCGAGTCATTCATATATACTTGTGACAAAAAAATTCCTACTGTCATACATCATTGACAATGGCTTACTGAGTAAGGTACTTCCAGAAATTGACAGGGAAGAATTCAATAAAAAATACCTAAAACTGGGGGGAAAGTATTTTTCCCCCCTTTCAGTGAAGAATGTTGGGAGTCCACACACATGGCTACTAGATGCTGTATTCATTATTTGCATTATTTACTGTGTAAGTTATAAGCATATGTGAATATTTTTTAATCACTGAATTTTCTGAAGTTCAGTTGTGTCAGATATAGAATGGGTTGGCAGCCATTATTTTGGTGAAAAATCATTGTAGTTTACTTGGATCTCTCATGTATTCTTTCATGACAAGTTAGGTACAGCAGTTTACTTCTACTTATACTGTACTTGAAATACTGTGGTCACTTCTGCAGCACAAGAACACAGTCACAATGAATGTGGAGACACTGAATGGGAAGGCAGATGTGCAGCCTGTCGTGGATCCCTTCCTACGTTCTGGTGGCAATATGGTTGAATCCCAACCAGGTGGCTCCCAGTTTCTGACAAGCCTTAAGATACTTGGGAACTGTGCCTTATCATCATGTTCAGATTTGCCATACTGGGACACCAATGAAAAATCCATAAGTTCAGGGCAGCCCTATATGCAACTGCCATTTATTCCAGGTACGCACTATATATAAAATGTTGCTGATAATTAACACATGTTGTTGTGCATTTGCTGGTTTTCTGTGGACTTTCCCACAGCTCTACGCATATCTGTAGTGGTTATTTATGCACTGTGGATGAAATAAGGAATTTTGGATATGTTGAAAGTAAATAATGAGACAGTGGGACTGAATTTATCCTTGAGCTTCAGCATTGGTGTGTTTGAAGTTGACAGTATTTGGAATACTATGATGTCAAATTAAGACATTTTAGCATATACAAGGAATGTGATGCTTTCTCATATTGGCTTCAGTTCCTGAATTGTCTGAACATGAAATAATGAAAAGGAACTTCTTTGATACAGTCAAATCTGGAGAAAGTTAATTTATTAGGTCACCTTTTACAATGGGTCTATCCTGTCTTGATATCGAAACCCAGTATATGCAGTCTGTGGCTGTGGTATCCACAAAACATCAAGTTGTGTTGTGCGCCATAACCCCTGGAACAAACCTCCCCACCCCAGCATTGATACTGAACATTAAGCATGGAATGAAGAGAACTGTTCGACCATATCCTATGTAGACCCTGCGAATCCCACCTCAAAGAGCACAGGAAAAGGAAGAAAGCCTATTTCACACATGCCAGCATTTGTGTAAAATGAAATGCAGGCATGGATGATCCAGAAACTGGATAATCTGAGCACACATGACAACAGTGGTGTTTGTACGGATGAATATATAGAATTTGTTGTTGCTTTGGATAGGACTGGCTCAGGATCATGGTCATAAATGAGCTTTAATGTTAATGTTGCTTAATCTTCTCATTTTCAGTGAGGAAGATATTGATGTTTCTGTAAATATGGTTGAATAGAAAGCAAGAATTGAGTCTGTTATGTTGTTGTTGTTGTTGTTGTTGTTGTTGTTGTTGTTGTTGTTGTTGATGATGATGATGATGATGATGACAACGAAATGTAATAAAGTGCAAACATAATGACAAAGGATGTGTAGGTAAGAATTTGGAAGGAACTGGGTAACACCTATGGGAAGGAAACTGTTTCAGCATTGTCAGAAGACTCTGAGGAAGACCATGAATGTCCTGAGCCAGGACAGGTTGTAATCAGGTCAAGATTCTGACCACGTGCTTCATAACTGTAATGTAGGTCTGGAGTGTCACCACTATGCATGTGCGTGTTGTGTAAATGGAATTGTATCATGGTCATTACAAATGAATTATGTAAAAACAATTAGTGAGTCACCTCACATAAAGACTCTTCCTTATATTTTCAGGTCTAGATGAGTGGTTAATATTCAAACAGGTCTTAGAGAAATACACTGGGATGATGTGAGCTGAATTCGACTGGTTCAGTATATAGTATATATTTTCTACTGTCAATGTAAAAACTCAAGTTTTTTGATGGTGTGAATAAAATTATGATAAAAGGAGTTAGTTGCACTTAAATGGCATATTTTCTTTAATGTTGCAGAGACAACAGACAAAAGGATCTGTACAGTGTTTGCACAGTTCTCATTCCTAGAGTGGTCCCTAGATGCAGAAGAACCTGTTGAGCCTGTTGCACCTGTTCTTCCAAGTGAAGAGGATGAGTTTGCATTTGATGTGAATGCAATACCAGAACCAGTGCCTGCGGAACAGAATGAGGACCCTATCAATTGTTTTGAAGGTAGTGTTCTACATTTGTCAAAATAGAAAAAGACAGTGAAGTTTTGTGACTAAGCACAACAAATAGTAAGGAGTTATGGGCTACATGTACATGCTGCAATCTGGGCCCTTAGTTGGTATGTTCTGCCCAGCAAATCTGTTACGAATTCTTTCAAAAGAAAGCGGATTTATGTATTGTAGTTTTTAATTTCCAAGTAAGTTTTGTTGTTTGTTTTAGTAAAATAAATTTTATGCCCTTCAGTTCACTCTGTCCTTTTACACGTTGATCACCAAGACAGTAAATGACAGGTGGAGATGGAAGAATTCAAAACTACGAAGCGTGGATAAGATATTCAAAGTGCCTTCTGTTAAATGACATGTAAGACAGACAGTGCAGTATAACAGAGTAGCAGTGAAAACTCCAAGCTACCCTCCTTATGAGTGACTTCAGTTAATTGTTGCAATTAATTTGTCTGAATGAAAATTACTTGTCAATAACTTACCTGCAATTTACATCATTGTGTACCAGAACTTAAACTTTCCTTGCAGTGATCTCTGTATTTTGCAGTCTGCCTCATGCTCTAAAAAAGTTGTTAACCTTTGGTGTTAAAAGAGGTAAGGGACTGGATTTCTGTGCTACGCATCAAGGGTGTGAGACCAGCATGATCCTGAGTGACTTTTCATCGAAGATCAACCTTGACCTTCAAAATACTCAGTTGCTATCCCATGTTTTCTTGGTGTTATTCATGACAAAAGGGAATTATAACAATCATTTCACTAAAGTGTTGTGAGATTGATTGTTGGCATCTGTAGCCCAGAAAATATTTAGAAACTGGAGTATATGTGATGGCAGGCTGTAGTGTTCTTGTCTTTGAACCTCCAGATTCTGCTACCAGAAGATTAAAAATGAAGACTGGGGGGTTGGGGGGGGGGGGGGAGGTGCTTATGCCAGATGTCATGCATGACTTCTTCATTGAATTGCAGCAATGCTCTTGGATAAATATTTTGATACTTTCAAATGGATTTAGTCAAGATGACAGTCTACTGAGATTTACTGGAAATTTGTGTGCTGTAGCTGCATCGTGAAGGTGAATTTTTGTGTGCATGCCGGACTCAGGAAGGGTGAAATATTGATGCATGGAGAAAAAATACAAAGAAAATTTTGGAGCCTTGTGAAAGTTTCTGAGTTTTTTTTTTTTTGAGAAACAGAATGTGAACTTGATTAAAATTGTTTCAGCTGCACTTAATTTTTTATGGTTGTAATAAGCACTGGGATTTCATGACAAAATGAGTGTTTCTAGGTGGTAAGTGATTATCATCTGGTCAGAAAAGATGCTTCACCTTGAGATTAATTAGGTGTATTTTCTCAGTTATAAGTAAATCATATTTTCTTCTTGTCATATATTCACCATGGACTGAGATAGCATAGGCAGTACAGTGATGTGCTATGGGCTGGACTGTCCTGGGATTGAATCCCAGTGGGTGTGAGACTTTCTGTACCTGTCCAGACTGGCCCTGGAGCCCACCCTCCTGTACAATGGGTACTGGTCTCTTCCCAGTGGTAAAGCTGCTGGGGCATGGCATTTTGCACCCACCCCCATCTAGCACCAAGGCTAAAGAGAGTCCAGTTATACCTCTACTCCCCCTCAGGGCCATTATCGCCTGTTCTAGGGTGATCTTATTACCATGTACTCACCATATGCCAGTACTGTCGACCACTGCTGTAGACTGAGGTGAGCAGTCAGCTTGGTATTGCAGCTGCATAACACTTGGCAAATGAGCCTTCGATATACACGGATGGAATGATGAAGGCACAAGAGAATATCTGAATGGACCTCAAAAGAAACATGCCTGCTGCTGCTGCTGGGAATGAAACCCTGGTCATGCAGCCTGCAGCCAGTCACTTTACTGGCTGAAATATCCACTGTCTTTCATGTGTTACCACAGAGTTTTCCTAATTAACCTTTTAAAGATGAAGCGTATCTGTTTTACATAAGGACTCAGTGCATACCGCGCTGTAAACACTCTCCACTTCGGTGATAAAACCAATCTCTTAATGTTTTATAAGGCAAAAGTTGCTGTTTGTTCTGAGATCCATACAAAACACATAAATGCAATGTGGGCACCACGTAGAATTTTTTAATGTTAAACCTGGTGGTACATAAAGTTACAGCTAGGCTTTAAAAGGTTAATGTTGTTAAACTGACTGTTTTAAGTCTGGAGAAATTCAGATGGAAGTATTGATTTCTTTTAGTTTGTGGAGTAGATGAAGGGGTCGATTCAGAAGGGGAGGATACAGGAGCTGCAATTGCATTACGGCCAACTCAGAAGACTTCTGCTGCAAAAGTAGTTGATGTGCATATGCATCTTGCTTTGGTACCAGGCGAGTATTCATACTTCAGAGCAGATGCCCTTGAGATGTGGGCTGGTCCGTCACACTGGAAAATCAAACCCTTTAAAGGTACAGTACGTTTAGTTTGTTTGGATAAAATATTGCTGGAATTATACTGTGTTTGTTGTTGATGTTATGTATGTATATATTTATAAGAGGTCAAACAAGAAGGTTCCAGGACTGTGTCTATAAGTGCAGATACACATGAAATGGAAGAAAATTGTTTTATTTGCCTTTAAAGTAATCTCCCTTGACCACAACAAAGTGTTCACATGTGTCTGAATGTTGCACGAAAGACTAATCAGAGGCGCTAAAAGCTATGTATATAATTTGGCAGTAACATTCATCTTGAGGTATTCAGTATCCTGGTGTCTTCTTCCTTTGGAGGTGGTTTTCATTTCAAGGAATAGGAAAATGTTGGCTAGCACAGTCAGAGGAGCAAGCTGGGTTGCTGTGATTCACCAGGAAGCAATTCATTATCATGGAGAATGAGTAGGGACATTGTCATGCAAAAAGGAACCAACTGCCTTTGTCTTGAAATTGCTGCCTTACTCTTAAAATTCACTTCAGTAGCCTTTCCAGCACGTGTAATTAGAATTCACTGTTTGTAGTTTTTCCTTTAGCTACAGGTTATTGGTGGACCACACTCTGTTAATCAACAAAATTGATCAACATTGTTATATTGCTTGGCCAGCAGGTGGCATGTAAGATCTAATTTGTATTCTGATTTAATGCACTTTATGTACAATGGTGAGCTGACAGGACTGAATTGCATATAACTGAGTGACACGGACTATGTTAAGATCTACAGCTGTAGCTTGAAACAGTTTGATTATTGTTATCAACATTATGTTGTCGTCGTCATCATCATCATCATCATCATCATCATCATCTCCTTTATGCAGGGTATTCACACTTATATACCTGAAACAAACCATGTTTCTAGGGTACACAATGTTGCAGCAATTCTGGGTGTACTGTTAATGGTGCATATAACGCTGTCTTCAATATTAAACTCTTTTGTGCTTCTACATTAGCACTTTCCAAAGTGTGTGTGCTGTGCCCAATATAGCTGCTTTCTGTAGTTCCTTGATATCGTGCTTTCCTGGTATGCTGCTCAAAGTGTCTTCTAAAGCATTTTGAAATGGTTCCAGTTGCTCCAATTATTACTGGCATTACCTGTGTTTTTACATTCCACATGCGCTGTATATATACTGTAAGGTCTTTATATTTTAGAAACTTCTCGGCTTCTTTCACATCATCTATCACATTTCTGTCTCCTGGGATTGCTACATCAATTAGCATGGGCACATAAACTCTTGTATTTTAGTTTCGTTTCTGCTTCCTTTTGTGTGGCATTTTGATTAAAGCAGGGGGTAGGATAATTCGGTCTGAAATCCATAAACTTGTTATTTCTATTTGGAATAAGGAGGAATTGCCTGAGGAATGGAAAGAGTCAGTCATTGTGCCTATTTATAAGAAGGGGGATAAAACAGATTGTAGTAACTATTGAGGCATATCACTTTTGTCGACTATGTACAAAATTCTATCCAACATTCTTTTGTCAAGGTTAACTCCATATGCAGTGGAAATTATTGGGGATCATCAGTGTGGATTTCGACGTAACAGGTCAACTACTGATCATATTCAACATTCGTCAAATACTTGAGAAAAAATGGGAATACAATGAGGCAGTGCATGAGCTATATATAGACTTCAAGAAAGCCTATGATTCAGTTAGGAGGGAGGTCTTGTATAATATTCTCATTGAGTTTGGTATCCCCATGAAACTAGTAAGGCTAATAAAAATGTGCCTAAGTGAAACATGTAGCAGAGTTCGGGTAGGCAAACATCTGTCTGACATGTTTCCTATTAAGAATGGCTTGAAACAAGTAGATGCTCTGTTGCCATTGCTTTTCAACTTTGCTTTAGAATATGCCATTAGGAGGGTTCAGGCAAACCAGGAGGGCTTGAAATTGAATGGTACACATCAGCTTCTGGTTTATGCTGATGATGTAAATATATTGGGCGGAAGCATACGTAGTATAAAGAAAAATACAGAAGATTTACTGATTGCTAGTAAGGAGATTGGTCTAGAAGTAAATGCTGAGAAAACTAAGTACATGATCATGTCTTGAAATCAGAAGGCAGGACACAATCACAACATAAAGATAGATAATAAATCCTTTGAAAGGGTGGAAGAATTCAAATATTTGGGAGCAACTGTAACGAATCGAAACTCCATTCATGAAGAAATTAAGGGCAGATTGAAGTCGGGGAATGCTTGCTTTTATTTGGTGCAGAATCTTTTGTCTTCCAGGTTGCTATCCAAAAACACAAAGATTAGAGTATACAGAATTATAATTTTACCTGTTGTTCTGTATGGATGTGAAACTTGGTCTCTCATACTGAGGGAGGAACAAAGACTGAGGGTGTTTGAGAATAGGGTGCTGAGGAGGATATTTGGGCCTAAGAGGGACGAGGCGACAGGGGATTGGAGAAGACTACATAACGAGGAACTTAATGACCTGTACTCATCACCAAATATTATTCAGGTAATCAAATCGAGAAGACTGAGATGGGCGGGGCATGTGGCACGTATGGGGGAGGAGAGAGGTGCATACCGGATTTTGGTGGGGAGACCCGAGGGAAGGCAACCACTTGGGAGACCCAAGCGTAGATGGGAGGACAATATTAAGGTGGATCTTGGGGAAGTGGGATGGGGGGGCATGAACTGGATTGAGCTGGCTCAGGATAGGGACAGGTGGCGGGCTCTTGTGAATGCGGTAATGAACCTTCGGGTTCCATAAAGTGCAGGGAATTTCTTGACTAGCTGAGAAACTGTTGGCTTCTCAAGAAGGCCTCTGCTCCATGGAGTTAGTTAGTTAGTTAGTTAGTTAGTTTCTGTCCACTGGTATTGCGACATCTATCAGTATGCATGTTTTCTCTTTCTTGTTTTTAATTATTATATCTGGCTTATTTGCTGTAACTTCTCAGTCTGTATGTAGCCGTTGATTCCATAACACTGTCACATCTCCACGTTCATATACTGGTTTGGGTGTGTGTGTGTGTGTGTGTGTGTGTGTGTGTGTGTGTGTGTGTGTGTGTACCATTTATCTGTCTTTTCATTGCCTAGTGCTTTGCATATTGAGTGATGTAAATGAGCACCAACTTTATCATGTCTCATTAAATATTCATTCTTCGCCAAAATGGGGCATCCTGAAGTTAGGTGGTCAATAGTTTCTTCCTATTGTTTACATAACCGGCATTTCTTCTTCCT
>BLKM01002316.1:408850-575446 GCA_013340265.1 Coptotermes formosanus
TCTCTCTCTCTCTCTCTCTCTCTCTCTCTCTGTCTCTTTTGTGTTGGGGGGTGGGGGGGATGTTAAGATGCTGTTGAAATGCTGGCATGTTTTTCTTGATGCTGTTTACTATTAATCTTGGTTTTAACCCTCCAAGTGCTGGGTTGAATTTGTAGAGACTTACTGTATGCTGTTTTGGTGAGAATTAGTTGGATTGTGTTCAAGTGTCTCAATTCTAGTGACTGACAACATGTAAGCAAAGGAAATTATGCACAATTGAAAAAGATATTATCATATGTATGATTTGAACACCCTATATTAGGAGTGCCACATATCCCGTTACATTCAGAATATACAACCACTTGTTACTATATTAGCAGCTTCTGTTTAAAACCTCAGTACAAAATGTTCTTACAGTTGTCCATTCTGCCTTCGAGTGTGACGTCACTGGACTTATCTGTCATCTGGTTGCCACTTTCAGACACTGAATCAACACTCTTTTCATTACTGGGCCATCACTTAATTTGGTTCCCCCCTGAACTGATGTTCTTCAAACTTTGTCGGCCGAAGGCAAGGCTGGCAAACAGGTGGAGAGCACGTGCCCAAATTGCAGATAATTGTTGGAGAAATCTTTTCACATGTGGAAACATGAGCTTAATGGCATCATTATTTCTGATTATTGCAGTGCCATCTTAGTGACCATTATAGGTTAGCACCCAGGGCAACTGGCAGGCTGGCCCTGCCCATTAGTCCAGCCCTGGCTATGTGTCCTTTCCAAGGTTTGGGTATATGATGGACATAAAAGTTCTGTAAGAACAATAAATGTATAGAGTTCACAGCCAAATATTCCTTGACCGTGTACTTCAGATAGAACCTGACACTCACGTGTTGGGTACAGATATTGAACAGGTCAAATTTCTTACTTAAAATGTTTAACACTAAGAGCTTTCATTGCCTCATTTTGAAACATATGTTCAGCAAAGTTGTTACGCCTTCTCTGTGTAATGAAGATAAATTGAATGTGTGCTGTGGAGGCCATGGCTGGCCACCTGTTTTTGATGGGGGTAGGAGGGTACAGCAGTCTGCCCTGACTGCTGTCAGACATATTTCTTTTGGTTCCCATTATTTGTAATGTGACCCCTAATTTTCATGAGGCTAAAGTGGAACGTATGTTTTCATCAATAGCCCTTTGCAAAAATGAACATTGGTGTATGAATATTAACGCATTTTATGTCAGCCCTAGACATATTTGCAGGTGTTGTTGCATTCTTAAGCCTGGCTCAGAGACTCCCATTTTTAAATGCCCTCACCTTGAAAATCTTTATGTCATTTCTAAACAAACAGTGCTGATGGGTACCTATCCTTAACATGCATACTTCAAGGGGAGCATTGTTGTATTGCCTAGCCAGCAGATGGTATGTAAAATCTAATTTGTTTTCTGATTTAATGCACTTTGTGTAAAATGGCTAGCTGACAGGGACTGAAATGCATATGACTACATGACTTGGAATATTGTAAGGTCTAGAGCTGTAGCTTGAAACATCTTGAGTATTATTAATGCTTAATGAAATAGATGTAAAGTAATTTGGTTATCTGTGTGGTTGCAGTGTCATTATCTTCCCAGCAGTTTACTGGTGTGTTCAGTAATTGAACATAATGGCCCATAAGGTTTCAAATTTACAAGAAAAATATATGGAAAATGTGTATATGGCTTTCACCTTTGGTGTTTTGGAAAGTGCACTTGATGATAACTTATTCTGAACTAAATAACAGTGAGCATTTTCTGAATATATTCTTCTTTTAATTTCAGTTTGTTGGTACTGTTACCATATTTATAAATTTTGAATGTCTAATATTGTATTGTATATCTGATTTTGGTACAAAGGCATGGATCAGCATGGCAACAGATGTGTGTCTGCAGACTCAGCAGGAAGTGGATCAGATGTTGCTGTGGCTTATAAAAAGCAGAAACCAAAACAAAAGAAGGAGTTGGAAGTTGAGTTTGTGACACGGCATAAAAGTGACAAGTTTACTGTGGAGGAAAATGGTCAAATGCTGAAGTTAGTTAAGCGAACAATGCAGAAGGCCTGGAGTGTAAACAGAAATACCAACCCTCCTGATATACACTTCAACAGTAAAGAATTCCCACAGTAAGTTTACCAAATTGCGTGGAAGAAACAAGCTACTGGATAGGTTGCTGTAGTGATAACAGTATGGGCTGATACTGGGAAGAAACATGGTTTGGATCTTGTTGGACTATCAGCTGAGTTTTTCTGTGGTTCAGTTTGTTGAGGTCAGTTTTGGGATGCTGCGTTGAATTAGGTTGCCAGCACAATGTTGAAAATCTTTACCTGTTCACCATTCATGGAAGTCTTCTTTTTAATTTTATGCTGTCATTAACGTATGTGTCAACAAATTATCTGAGAGTGAATTGGTTCAAATATTGGAACTCCCTTGCAGCAGTTATATCAAAAATCTTTATCTTATATGTCTGACATTATGGCTTTGGCTTACTTGGTGGTGAAGCTGGCTGAGCATAGTATTTTTTCAGTGCTAAACTCTGTGTAAACTGAAAGGCTCAAGTCTTCTGTGATATGTCATTTTTTTGTTGGGTATAGTTCTTTACATTCCAAAGGATCATTGTGCATTCAAAACATCAAGGACTACTTATGCAGTGACACAGAAAACTTTAGTCTTCAGCAACACTACTGAAAAACTCAAATGATATCTTGTTGTATGTAAAACTTATTTCGAGGGTGTATTACCATCACAGAAGACAGAAGTCTTTAGATTCACAACCATAGCCACAAATCTTATGACTTGTAAGTATTCGGAAACTAAGTGGCATGGGACGTGTTTGTGCCAAAGAAGGACGAAGTAATTAGGGATATTACAAAACATGTAACTTTGTAATTTCTGCATGTCACATAATATTCCTAACATAGTGACATCTAGGACTTAGTATTTACTGCGCCTGTAACTTGGATGGGTGAGGCAAGAAATGCATAGAGAAATTTTGTGGGAAATGGCCATTTTGGAAAGCAAAAAGATGTGAACATAACAGTCAGATAGACTGTAGGGAAATGGACTGTAAGGATTTGAAGTGGGTGGAATTAACTGAGGACTACTAAAATTGCAGGCTTTGATATCAGTATGAAACTTTCATGTTCTTCTGTTGGAAATTAGCACATTTTAAAAATTTTTGTGAAAATTCACCCAACAGGCATGTATGGTGCAGATATACTCAACAGGGAAGTTAAATCAGCTCATTGATCTTTAGCACATGGCTGTATAAATCCCATGTTTCTGCCATGGCATGAATAGTGTTCAGTTTTAACATTTATTGTCCTGCGAGATCGTATGTTGGTCTTTGAAATGTACTGGCAAATAGCCTAGCATGACATGTGCTGGTCTGTGAGAGTGTACTTGGCAGTGACTTAAATGTCCACACTAAGCCAGAAAAATGCAGGCTATCACAAGATGCATTTGGCATTTAAATATGTCTTGTAAAGGCTAATACCACCTGTGGGATATGTTCCTTTTTGGATGGAAAGGCTGTACATATAATGGGACAACATTTTTCCATTCGACCATCAAACGTTAATTCACGCAAACTATAGGGTGGTACTGAATGTGATGCCTGTATCATTGAGAATGAATAGTCTGTATTATATTCTGATGCTGAATTTGCATAACTATAGCACATTAAATGTTTGTATTTTTTGCTGTCTGGGAGTGATGCCATATTGTTTTGTGAATAGTTGAAGATTCAAGACTTCTGGGATGTGACATTAAGTTGAAATGTACATTGTTCTTGATGTTTTGAGACGAGCTTGCTGCCTTTATTTTCAGAGCATGGTTTTAGACCACTTGCATCCTGAACATGGCAGTAGCAAGCTTCTCCAAAATGTTGGTAACTATTTTACATGTCAGTTTGGTGTCAAATTCCAGAAGACTTTAATCTTCTCAACACTGCTGTGAGAACCTCAAAGCTGACAATTGGTAGCTTATACTTAAATTTGCTATAAAAAAAAGATGATTTCCCTGCCCACATCATGAACACCTGTAGGGGGAGTAGAGATACAGCTCCACTCATTCTTAGCCTCAGCACTAGATGGCAGTGAGTGGTCAGCTTGACCCCCTGGCTGCTTCGCCCCATGAAACCACTTTGGTACCATTGAACATGAGCCTGGGAGGGCATCGGAGTGAGTCCAGGCATTCTGTAGAAGAGAAAATATTTCTCTGTAGTATTGTAATTCCTTTGTAGTTTGTCAGAGTATTTGAGGACTAGTTGGCTTTTGTACTTATTCCATTATGTAATGGTCTGTAACGAACAAAATTTGTCAATGTTTCAGGGATGTTTTAAGAGGGCAGTAAGGGATAATGTCCTGATATTTTCTCATAATAAGAAGAGTAATATGTTTAAGGGTCCGAGGTACTTAACCTTTAAGAGACGGGTTGAAATGCCCAGTGTATCTTGTGCTGGTCGGACTTTTCTCATGTAGCGTGGCCATTTAAATCTCCGAAATGCAGCGACTTAGGAAAAATCATAATAAACACAGTTTTATCGTTATAGGTTCCAAATAAAAACTGGTTTTATAAAGAATTAATCTGTTTATATGTGTACGAAGCTACGTTTAGTCATCTTCTTTCGGTGTTAGTCTGCATCTTTAAATATTTCTTCTACACTTTCTTTACTCCTGTTTTTACTACATATCAGAATAATTTCTTCTACTTCAAAATGTGCCACAAACTTTCGACAAGATCTGTACCTTTCCCTTATTACAGTTCTAGCCCTGTGGGTTAGATTTTATAACCTCTTTCAGGTTGCATTTAGTGTCAAGTAAACAACAATTTCGCCCTTCACAAATTCTTTTGAATGCAAGATTCTTAGTGAAGAGAAACCATTTCTCTGTTGGAGGCTGGTGTAGCAGGTGCCTGTTCGTGTTACTCATGTTACAAGGGTCTACACAAACACTTCAAAAGGCATGGCTATGAACTCAAAGCTAAAAAGACTAAATAGAAACAATATTGTTGAATTGATACTTTATCCTGATTCTGACGATGTTGTTTCTGTCGGACTTGGAAATGGACAAAAAAGCTATTTTTCACTTATTAGACGTGACCATTCTAAACAGCTTCCTTCTCTTGACTGCATATGGGACTAAAATCACGCACAGAGACTTCCGACTTTCCCTTGTGTGGAACTTGACTGAAAGGGCTGGGAGCCTTCCTCGCCCATGTCGACCCCTGGGCAGGCCCTGTGTTTCATAGAAACAAGTTACACGGCTTGAAGTAAACTTCAGCAGCCATTGGCTATTTCCTTCCTCAAGACTGTATTGCGGAGCTTGTTCTGCATGAGGAATAAAAAAACGAGTACAAATCAAGTGTAAGAAGTGTGATGTGGGACTGTGTCTCGGTAAGGTTTTGAAGATTACCACACAAAATTGAATTTCTGATGTATCAACACATGATGGTAGTCTTCAGGAACACAAAACATCTCAGTGAAAAGGTATGTAACAAAAAATATTTATTCTGTGAAGTTTACTGCAGCGCGCTACCAAGCAAATGCATGGAGACCAGCATATGGCATGCTAGGCCATTCGTGCTTACATTTTAGAGACCAGCATATGGTCACTTAGGACAATAAAGGTTCAATTGTGTTATTTATAGTATGTTTTGAAACCTCAGATGATGTACAGTCCAGGAGCCAAATAGTCGTAAATTTCTAAATGTAATGTGTGATCATTGAAACCCTTTAATTGTGGCAAGGTGTTGTTTATGAAAGATAAGGGTAATCACTTTTTGCAAAGTTTTCTGTCTTTTTACATGTGGTAGTCCTCTACACCTCAAAAAGTGTAAATGGTGTTAGTTTTCTGTGCTGTTATGAGTGAATCAGTGTGTGTATGGATGATGTATGGCTAGTGCAGAATTTGTAAAATGTACAAGTGGCTAAGTACTTGTGCTGTAACTACTGTCCTGCTACATTTTGCACTGCTGTTACTTTTGTCTGCTTGGAGCACTGCAAAATCACCAATGTCTGGTGTAGCAGGACATTTTATTGTTAACAATTATGGCATGTTTTAGGCTGGAGTTGAAAGACACATCTGGTATGAGTGTACATCCTGGCCTGTATGAGGATGATGAACCGTCTGGTTACGATTACGAAAACGATCATGATACATCAGAATACTGTCCTAATGTGGCTTTAGTAAGTACTGTCAAATCTGCATTACAGCCTCTGTATCTGCTTGCAACTTGTTACTCCTACACTGACTATGATGAAGTGGTTAATAAATGCTTTCTGTTAGGGAGGTCCCTTGTTCAAGTCTTGTCTAGGAAGTATACTGTTTTAAGGTTTGTTTTGGTTTTTCGTGTTTGTGCGAGCAGTTCTATGTTGGCATTTTAGAACAGATTATTGCCACTTAACTGGTGCTTCTTCCTAAGCAGGTTTTCTAATGCTAGTGGTTAATGATGTTGACTTTTATCATGGAGGAACTGTGTTCAAATCAAAAACTTGTAACCTGGAGAACTGTGTTTGAATCAAAACCTCCTTATTACATATGGTGGAAGTTAAGAAGAACAGTGTGGACAAACTAACATTTCATTTAATAGTTGTTGTACTGAGGACAGGCCACAAAAAGATCCCTGTGGTTAGATGGGCATGTCTGATTGGGTGCCAGGGACAGTTGGCTGTAGCAGGGACTTCTGGGCTCTTGTGGGTACAATCAACAGGCTGTGCTGCTAGACACAGACCAAAAACATCAGGCATTTCATGTAGTGAGTAAGTGAACTGCATGTTTAGTAGCCTTGGAAAGAATGCTTTCAGAATGGGTAGTAGCAACTTGTCATTTGCCACAAAATCTTGGCGCATGTGCATCCATTGCATTCCTGGCAGGGATCTTCTCGTGGGCTGCAATCAGTATGTAGTTGTGATTTATTTTAATTTCAGACCATTCATGCTATGTGGCTGTACTGGTCAACAACAATTCCATTAACCATCCAGCTGTTTACTGTGCTTGTAGTATCAATATGACACACACACACACACACACACACACATTCATGCGTGCACACATTTTGGTCAGGTGTCTCCTGAATTCCACGAATTTCCAACTAATTTTGTTTATATGTGACTCAGTGGCATGTCAAAACTGTTAAGAATGCTCATTCATATACCCAGATGTACAGCAATGTGAAATAATACAGTCTGTAGTCATTATATAATATGTATGGTGTGTCTGTACTGCTATTAAAAAAAACAAAATCATTGTTATAGTGTCATGTATTGTTATTTGTACAGGTCATATTTTTACTTTGCATATTCTGCTAAGAATCTTACCATTTAATAAAACTGTTACAATAGTTGATAGTGTCATTTGTTGTTACCTGTCCAGGCAATATTTATACCTTGCTTATTTGACCAAAAAACAAAATGTCGTAGATTTTAAAACTACTAAAACAGATCATATTGTCATTTGTTTTTATTTGTACCTTTCTTGTAACTTGATTTCAAATTACTCAAGTCAGTATGCTTTTGTGCAATGTCACTTCTTTATCATCTCATTATATTCTCATCAATTAGATTATTGTAATTGTTGTCATTTTTTGTACAGAATGATGATTTGGATGATGCTGATGGTGGTCCAGTTGATGGTATGTTGGCAAGTCAACATCAGGACATACACAGCAGCCTTCCGTCAGAGGTGTTTGGAAATGTGGATGCATATGCTGGAGACAATCTGGTGACACCACCATGCAAAGTATGTACAGTTCCCCATTGTAACACAATTCGCAAGTTGCACATTATGTGAGTGTTCTAAACTTTACTGCATGACAAATTTAGGGGGCATGGAGATATAAGTTCACACACTGTAGACCTTTTGTTGAGTCTCTTCATATTGGAAACCAAACTTTTTTCAAGCCACTATCTCTACAACTTAAATAGATATGGTTTGCTGGGTAATGGTAAAACCAGATAGTTCCATGTAGGATGCTTTCCCTGTAATGTAATTTGCAACAGGAACATGTTACTTGATACTGTACCTTACAGTGGTTCATCACACACACAGTGAATGCTCATAGCTGACTGGACATAAAAAAAATTGCAGCACTTGATGGAAGTGAACTGCACGCTAGGTATCATGGCAGGTATTTAGCAGCAGACTTTTCTTTGGTCACCATGAGTCATTATACACAGACCCGTATCCATATTGAATGATTGTGCATATAATATGCCACATTTATTGGCCAAAAATTTTTATATGTTTATATTCATAAACACCGCCATGAATCTGCATGTCATTTGTTAGTCTTGAGTGTCTGGTTTCAGGTGGCAAGAATTTTCATCCCGTATGCCATGAGAGCTAAGAAGGTGGACATGAAGAGGCTGAAGCATGCAATGTGGGATATTTTAGTCTGTAGAGAGGGTTGTAAGGTGAGGAACAACCTGCATGCAACAGCTACAGAATATTTCTTTGCGACAGTGGGTCAGTAAAATACTCTTAAAACGGGCAATCTTCGTATTACTGAAGACTGCAAAATGGAAGAATCGATGACTTGAGCGCATGGGTGGGTGGTTGAATGGAGGGATGGATGCGTAAATAATGGGACAAATGAATGGGGTAATTAATTTGTGAATGGGTGAGTAGGACGATAAAAGAGTGCATGGATGAAAAATGAGTTTGTCAGTTGTTCGCATATTTACAGAGAAGTAGATCTGTTGCAGACTGTTTTCTGACTTCCTTTCATCTTGGATTAATAAGTGTGTGGTTGTCCAGTTGGTACCATATTTTCTATCTCTTCCTCCTATAATGTTCAAACAGTTGCCTGTTATTTTGTTTCTCCTGGAGATCCTGATAGTTTTGGAGATAAGATGCCAGGTACTTGTCTACAAGTTTAGTTCCAAACCAAGTAAGGAACAGGTTTTAACATTCATGGATCAGTGCAAGAATGCTGGATCTGGGCCTTTTTAGATACAGACAATGCCCTCATGGTTTTTAACTTACAGTAAGCTGTTGATCCGTTTTCAGACATACATTCCCACTATTAAGCTGCTACAGTGAGCAACATGATACACCACACAAGTGCTGATGTCCTAGTAATGAAGTATTTTCCATGTGGGCTTGGAGGTGCACAATTTGCACCCCATTCTGGAACCACTTAGCTTTTCATATTTACCTCAGTCTGCCAGGTCACAGGCCTTTCATATCTCATTCACTGCTAAATAAATGCAGTAGTTTGTAAAAACAGCCCACAGTAACGTCCTTACATACTCCTTCCAATGGGTCTACAGTCATATTTTCATATCTAATTCAGTGCTGTGTAAATGCACCAGTTGATAAAGTATTTCATCATTATTTCCTCTTTCATTTAGTTGATATTATTAATCTCACTGAGTGCTAAATAATTTGGTATTTGATAAGACATTTTGTGTGCTACCTACTGCACAGTTCCCTTCATATCCCATTCATTACTAAGTAACTGCAGCAGTTGATAAAGTTTTCTTTATGACTATTTCCTCTTAGAGTTATCCTTTTTTAACTGATTCATCACTACAAAACCTCTGAACATGATCCAGTGTCAGGATTATGAAACACTGAATAAGATGTCCCTGGCTGTAAGAGGCTGGGAGTGTTGTTAAGACCATAGCTAGGCACTGGCCAGAAACAAATGTGGTGTTAATTTTGTTGTGTTCTGAGTAGCAGTGTGGCAGGATTTGAAATAGTACCAGTAGTTAAGCAGCACCATTTGCTTGTTCCTGCAAGGTCAGAGTGACTGAGGGAAGTAGCAGGTTCTTCCAGAATGGTGGCAGTATTTTTACAACTGGATGCAGTCTTATACCCCAAAAAACCAAACGAAGAGTCACAGCAATTTTCTGTTTCAGGATAAGGAGAATAATGAAAACCTGCGAGTTGAAAGGCCAGTTACCTTCAGTGATTTATATGCTGCACTGCCATCACGACTGCCTTCAAAGTTAGCAGAGAATTTAAGTGCACCCCTAGCAATTGTTGCTTTACTTCATCTTGCCAATGAAAAGACACTTGACATAGAGGGAAACGACGATCTTAGTGACCTAATCATTACACAATCATATTAAAGTGCAATAACATTTTGAGACTGCACCACTGCCATATGACTTCTAGTACAGTGTTCTCCAGAGATTAATGGTAGTATGTCACTTAATATTTTGTTTTTTGATAATAGCCAAGTAATGAATTCTATAACAATTTTATGAAATATATTTAGAAGAATTCAATTATTAAAAACAACTAAAGAACTAAGTCTGTGACTACGGATCATCTTTGGACAGCTGGATAAGATATTCCCTGCCTTTATGGCACCTGAAATGTCAGTGTGTTCACAAAAGTTCATTGTTTGATCCTGTGCTGCGCCCATAAATGCTAACCACACCTTCAGTGTCCATTTCAGTTAAAAAATTATCCTGCCATTTGTGCCTTGTTGTCACAACTGTTTTTTTAACGAAACATTTGTAAGCATTTCTCCCTCACATGCATAATCCATAATACAACCGCTGCCAATAACGATGAGATCATTCCGGAGCTAGGATGTGCTTGGGTCTGCTGCAGCTCTGGTTCTTGGAGCTTTCATCAAGAATATTGTTATGCTGGGCCTTGTGAAGCTTGCCGGGCATGCACTCTATGCAATTGAGTGAGTCAACAAATAATAAAAATGGTGACATTTCATTTCTGATAAGTGGACTTGGTAATGTACCCACTAAAACTATTCCTCTCATGTCCCTAGAGTCAAGGCCAGCAGGGATTTCTTTCCAAGCACACTTTTTCAAGTCTCTTCCCTTGGCAGTGGTTTTGCTGGATGCCAGATGTGGAAAGTGAGACTCTCAATCCATTCATGTGCATCATTAATTAATGATGAGGTATTTGGTTATTGGTTGCAGTGTATGACTGCCACACTTAACATCTTGTGCTGCCACAGGAACCAAAAACATCTCCAGCAAAGGAAACCCAGCCAGTTTGCATGGACTTCCATGACTTTGCCCAGGACGACCAGTACATAAAAAGTAAACAATTTAGATTAAGTATTTGAAGCAATGAAGGGATAATTAAGTAGTGTAATACATAATAGAAACTATACATAATTGGTAATGGGAAACTAGACCCCAGTGTTAGTGCTATTATCTTTTATAAAGGAAACTATCTGGATATTGTAAGAATCCTGAAACAGAGTTCTTCACAAGAAGTACATCCTCTCCAGTCAGCAATATGGAGTTGGCTGGCCATGAGGAACCTCCAGGGGGGTGCCTACCTCATCTTACTTGCCAATAAACTTGTCAGTCCTGTGCTTCTGTAGGGCTACATGGCTTATGCCTCACAACATGATTTGTTTCCCAGGTGAGTGAGATGTGTGACTCATCATTTCATCCATGTGCAAGATCACATTGGTGAGGTGAGAGCTGAGAATGACATACATAACGGTATAACACAGAATAACAGAAGTGTGAATTGGCACATATGGACGATGACTACAGAACTGGTGACAGGATGTATACTAAGTGTACACTGTATACAAATTTGAAAAATTCGTGGTTTTGGTTTTGTATAGTTTCTTTGAGATAACACTAATTTTATTTAATAAAATATTGGCTACTTATATGTCCTACTTCTAAACTTTTTTCTTTGATATGCCCTCTTTTTTTATGGTTGATATGTGGGAAGTGCCCTCCTTTCTTGTGTTGGGAATATGGCAACCCTAGTATGTGTAAATGTATCAATTGAAAATATACAATGTGATATAACAATGCACCTCACATAATACCCTTGGTTTACAAAAAACGTAATGTACCAGTGATGTCACAGCCATCTGTTTACCACATTTGGTTTCCAGCAGCAAGTGTCATAAATATATGTTTGATTCTCAAGGGTTATAATTTTATAATTTCCAGAATTTTGAAAAAAAAATACTCAAATGTGTATTTACATAAGGAGTTTTGCTGCTGAATTTCTAATGAATGTTGCAAGTCACCACCATTAGTTTCAGTGCACATCCTGGCACGCGTCTGAACTAATGACATATAAATAATTTATACTGTGTGTGTTTAGTAACTGAAGAGTGAGCCTTTGACCTGGTGCAGCATTCTAGTACAGGGTATTTCCGCTTGATTAGATTATTTGTCACTTATGTTCAAAGTGATATTGTTGATGAACTTCCGTCTTCTTATGGTTTTGAGTAATGTGATACCAGTTAACCTGTTCACCTACACAAATTTTTCCGCAGAAAGCAGCCGGTTACGTTCAAAATTGGTGGAAAGGGCACTCTACATCGCTGTAGCTGCTCACGCACCTGGAACTGGAAATCTGTGCCTTCAGGAAAGTTGCGTAGTATGGACATCTGTTAACGTCTTGTAGTTTACGTAGTGTTTACGTAGTGTGTGCTTACAACAATAGATGGCAGTCGCGTAAGTCCAAATCCCTGCACGTCCGTAAACTGCCGCAGCGCAGCAGAGTGGTGGACGGGTGTGTTGGTAGTAGGTGGTGTAGTGCTTTTTGTATGAAAACGTGCAAGTATAGTTTTATACCTTACCGTTTGAATTACTCAGTGTACTTCGTACAGTGTTATTTGGCACTGCATCTTTCTGTTACGACGTAGCATTTGGTGAAGATGAACGTAAAGATAGGAATAGGAGTGTAATCTAGGTGGGGATACGGAGAGGGTGATATGCAGATTATGTAATGCTGTCTTCTGTTCGAAATGTATTTTTCATTAACATATTTCGTAACGTAATGTTGATTCTCTAATGTACTGTTTATTCAACCACCTCGTCACATTTTCGTATGCCGTGTCCTGTCCCAGAAGGGTTAGCGCAGTGCATATAGTGTGTAGGTTACGGTATGGACGAACTGCAAAGGTCCAGACCGGCACCGGGGCCCATCTTGCAGGGAAAGTAATGGGATCGCGAGCCCTACTAGCCGCCTTGGGAACTTCGTCCAGTTTTGATAAAAACTCTTGTTTTTCTATGTTACTGGAACTGTTTTAATGTGCATACACCATGTTTTAAATTTTGTCATGTGAAGTTATGTATTACTTCTTACAAAATGCAGTGGTATGGCACATCCTACTGCATAAAATTTGTTAAAGTTACTAAATTTCAACAGCATGGCTGAATTTCTTGCTGAGAACAACCCGTGTGGACAGAGTATTCTTCGTCTTGTCTCAAGGGGGAATGCAATTATTGCTGAACTTCTGCGCCTCAAAGATTACATTCCACCAGTTTTCAGGTAAACTTCCATGTTTTCTTTGCTTGAAGTGTGTCTTTCCACATGTTTCTCAATGAAACTGTTTAATAGACCTGTGTTTTAATTGAGTGTGATCCAAAAGGTCTATGTGGAATTTGTAGGACAGATTTCTATTAGTCTCACAAAATTTCAGCTTTATATGGAATCTGGATTGATCATGCTCAATTTTTGCTAATGTGGGCAACCATAAAAGAAATAGGTGCATACAATAAAAACATCGCGGTCATGAAGGTCCACAACTTTTGTGTGCAACATTATTTAATATGATGAATATTTGAAAGAAGATACTTGTTTGTAGGTGTAATTGGCTTTTTCCAAGCTTTATGTTATAAGACGGTATTAATTTCAGCTGTAGAGTTCAGTGTGTGATAAATAAGATGAAAGAAGTGAGGACATTTATTTATATCTGTAGTAATGGATGTTATGACTGCAGAGGAATGTGGATTTGCAGAGGAAGGATTTTGGTAATGTGTACTCCAACAGAGTAATCTCATTGCAGCATTGTTCTGGTATGCATTTCTTACCAGTTACATAAAATTTATATTTTTTTACAGTAAGTTCTGTGGTAGCAAGTTCTAATGCGATTGATTCTTAAGTATATTCCTGTACTTACTATGGGAGAGAGAGAGAGGCATGTACATATTGTGTTCCCTACGGGTGTATCTCAGTCAGTACAATCATTGTGTGCAGACTAAGGTTGCATACTTTTCGATGACTCAACTCGTCTCAACTTGACTCTACTGGAGTGTAAGCATTTCTGCATGCGGCCATCATGAGTAAGACAGTCTGTGCTGTGTCTGTGTGAGTCTGATACAACTTGACTCAACTCAGATCTGCTGGTGAGTACTCACCCTAAAGAGTCAGGAGTTGCTTCCCAATGGGGGAGGGGATTTCTTCTATCTCTCGCCATGTCCAGACTGGCTCGGAAATATATCTGGCCTCCTGTCATATTGGTATTGACAGAAGGTGGTTTTCTTGGAGATAAAGTGGCTGAAGTGTGAACCTGAAACCCAATAAGCCACAGAAGCATTTTTACCTTTTGTTGTTGCCATTTGTATGAATGTATAAAATGTGATGTTGGAATGTTTTATTATTTTTAGACTGGAAACAAAGCAAGATCTGCAGAAGTATGGAGAAATCATCTCAGATTTTAGCTACTTCAAAATGTCTGATGAGTTTGATCGCAAAATAGACAATAATTCTGTGAGTACCGCATTTTTGGTAAATCAGACATTTGAGTGGGGTTGTAAATTTTACCCTTTGGCACATAATGTCTGGCATACAGTGCGACACGCAAGATGGCAACATCAGCCATAGATGTTGGCCATTTAATGGCCATCCTTACACAACTCTTGATTAATTAATGTTCTCGTACACATCACACTGGGCATTTAATTGTGCTCACCAAAGGGTCAAAGGAAAGCTGCAGACTGTGGTTTGTGTTTCTTTTCCTCAGCACATGTTAAGCATGCTAGCTCCACCCATGGTGTTACTGGGGCTCACAATACCAGTCAAAATCTTAATACCTGTATTTGGTATTTTTAATTTATGAAACTGGTATACCGGTATTAATACCTGTATTCCAAATCAAACATTTTTCTCAATAAATTTTGATGATAATTACGTGCAATGACATAAGGAAAAAAACAAGTAATTACATAAATTCGTGTTTTAAATCAAACTTTTATTACAATAATAAATATTCTGATGAAAAATTATTAAAAGTACAGTTATTCTAAAACAAAAAAATACGTATTGACATTGCACATTTTAGTTATGTTTAAGCATCCACACTGCCTGTCCAAATAAACTGAGCTCTTAAGAAACATAAGCAATCAATAGGGTTATCCTTTAAACTGGATATAATTTTGGTACGTATTGAGTCTTAACATGCAATATTTACTATTTCTTTTGTGTGCAACAACGTGTCTAGTAAAGCAGATCTGAGTTTCATGACAATTTCAGGTTTCTGCTACATTTGTATTATGTATAACAATCACTCAGTTGCAAATTCGGTAATATTAATGAGTTACTGTTGTCAGTTTTTTAACCTTTATGGGAATAAATTATAAAGAATTATTTTTTAAATTAGTACCGAAAAACTGGTATTTTTGTGTCAATAGCGGTATTTGAATACTGGAAATAAATGAATGAGTGTGATATTTATAGACCAGTTGCCAACATTTCGTGTGTTCAGAAAAGCGCATACTGTGTTATATCAATCTGCCGTAGGCTCCAAACTGTGATGAAGGAAATGGGTCATTTTAAGGTATCATTAAATGGATAATTTAAGTACGCACTCTCTTACTTAGTTAATGAATTCTTAAAGCTTAAAGATGGCTCATAATCCTTTTAGAGGTAGCAAATTTATAAAGTATAGATCAGCAGTTTATCTTATCTGTTTATGTACTGTATAAGAATGTAGTGGAACATTTAACTTAATAATACCTTGAATTGCACTCACTTCTGTGTTCTGTATTTTATGATATATTCTACATCCTACAGTCATTCTGACTGATGTCTGGACTCATGGAGTATGTATTAATGCATGTAATAAGTTGAGATCAGAATTTCACAACTGCTTTGCTACAACCAAAGATCTGCCAAGTCCAAGGCCCTGTGTAACGTTTCTCACCGCATATTATTCAGGTGGTCACATCAAGGAGGGTGAGATTGGCTGATCATGTTTTAGGTATGGGGCAGACAGGAAATGCATAGAGGGTTTGGTAGGAAAACCTGGGGGTAAGAGACCGCTTGGAAAACCTGAGTATAGGTGGGTGGATAGTGTAAAGATTGATCTTAAAGGTACAGGATGGGAGGTTGTGGACTGGAAGCATCTGGCTCATGGTAGGCACAAATGGTGGGCTGTTGTGTACACAGCAGTGAACCTTCATATTCCATAAAATGTGCAGAATCTCTTGACTAGTCAGGGAACTAGCAGCTTTTCAAGTAGGACTCTGCTCCATGCAGGTGGGTTAATGTGTTACAAGCAGTAACTACCCATGAACTAGGGTTTCTGCTTGTTGCATCAGGTGCCAAGTTCTTGTTTATAAGCACTCCATACCCATTACAAATTATGTATTTTTAAAATTATTCCACCCTCTTGATGTTCCCACTTGATGTGGATTCCTTCATTCTTGCAGGGCATTCAGAGGCCAGTCTGCTGTCTGTAGGTGTTTTGTGTGCATGATAACTTTATATATTCATTCACTGAGTGTGCTAACTCATGCCTTCTCATTGTGAATAGTTTATAAAGAATATGCATTCACTTACAGCAACTACAAGATTTAGATGAAGAATTCAGAGAAAATTACACTGACATTCTTAGGCGTTTCTACCTTGTCTTTGAGAGTTTGCATAAATATATTATGGACTTGAATCGTTTTGTGGATGATTTGGAGGAAGGCCTGTTCATCCAGCAGACCTTGGAGAGTATGCTTCTCAATGAGGAGGGCAAGCAACTGTTGGTATGTTCATTATTGTTCTTTTCTTTCAAAATACAGTGGAAATGTTCAGAGATACAGTTTTTGAAGTATTTTGTGGATGAGGGCAGAACACTTCTGCAGTGAAAGATATGAGATTCTTACAGCATTGCTTATGAAGATTCTAGTTGTCTTTGATATGACACTGGTTCAACTGGTAAATAGTTAACAGACATTTTGACAGGTATAATGCCTTCATCTTTAGGGCCAGACAGTCAGAGTGCTTCACCCAGCAGATGCAGTATGGTCCATGTAAACATTGGTAGTTATTTACCAGGAAACATGACATAAGATCCCGGAAGACATGAATATTCACTTTCCCTTCAGTTTGGACAGATTGATTCTTGGGGTTAAAAAAAGTGCCTTTTAAGCTGCCTATATGTGTAGTGTAAGTAGTAGCATGATTGTGGTTGATGAATTGGTAAGAATGTGTAAGAAGTGGTTATGGCCTGTTTTAAGGTGCTGTACCAGTAGTTGCTTTGTTTGACTCTGCAAAACCATAGAAATTCCCAGTTAGGACAGTTGATATCTGGCCCAGAACTCAAACTTTGGACTTCCCAAGCAAGAACATGGACGGAACTGAAATGTGGAACATCTTGTGGATTGACAAGAGGATGTATAACAGTGGGCACAGCTCCTCATTTGCATATGTACTTTGATTTAAGGTGTCCTGGCCTTCTTCCAGGATGTAGATTGACAGAAAACAAGGACTTTTGTAAAAAATGTGACAAATTATTCAGTATAGTTCCCCTGCTTTGGTGAGGGAACTGTTTGCTTAATTGCCTATATATTGTGACACTTACAGTGAAAGTAACTATTTTCTAGGCAAGGAGCAGGTACTGGTGCTAGTATTACATAACATGCTGAAGATACATATTGTTTTCTACAGTGTGAGGCCCTGTATTTGTATGGAGTGATGCTGCTTGTAGTTGACTTGCACATTGAAGGTGTGGTAAGAGAGCGAATGCTTGTATCTTACTATCGGTACAGTGCGCAGCAGTCCAGTGCAGAAAGCAACATTGACGATATTTGCAAATTGCTTCGCTCCACGGGATTTAGTAACACTTCAGGCTCAAAGAGGGCATCCAACTACCCTGAGGATTATTTCAGGTTAGTACCATTGTTGTACTGTGTATTTAACAGTTGTGTCTTCATTGTCGTCCTGATAATCTAGCGGAGTTGTTTGTTTTGTAAGGAGGTTGTAGCTTTCCTGCCGTGGCTAGCTGCAGACCCCAAATGATTTATGAAATTTATTCCTGTCTGTTAATAGTAATCATTTGTATCAGCTGAGAACATAACATCAGTGTTTAGCAAGGATAGCCCAGTCAGTAAGTAATATGGGTTTTACTGACTTCAGGGGCAGAGTTTCTTTCTTTGTGATCACTTTTATCAGGAATAAAGTGGCCTGAGTGAGAAGCTGAACACTTTCCTCCATTCTGTCTTTGCTCAGCTAAAGAATGCTTGGGGCTTGAGTTTTGTATCTTCATGTGGGATTCTAAAGAGTTGGCATTACCTTAACTTTCATGAAAGTTACATATTTGAATAAAATATAAATATGTGTGCTCATTTGACGTGTGGATTAGATAGAGTTTTAAGCTTACTGAACAGATGCTGTTGCAATCAAATTGCTTGTCACTGCTACAGGTAATTTTATTTCTTTTCCAGCATATGTGACATTGTGTTTATTTTCAGGCGTATCCCTGTGAATGCTCTCTACGTAAACATGGTGCTGGGACGACTTAGGTCAGATGATGTATACAATCAGATTTCAGCATATCCTTTCCCAGAACATCGGAGCACTGCACTGGCAACCCAAGCTGCAATGCTGTATGTTTGTCTCTTCTTTGCACCCTCTATTCTTCACACACAAACTGCCAAGATGCGAGAAATAGTTGATAAGTACTTTCCAGACAACTGGGTGAGTCTCTTTATCAGGGATTAGTTTTTGGCTAAGTAACAACATAATATGTTGTCTTATTTGTTTTATAATACAAACCATATGCATTTGATGAAGTGGTATTAAATAAATTAAGAAATAAAACAATATGTTAGTGTAGGTTACTGTCTGGGTTATTTAGTGACATTTTCCAGTTGCATATATTAGTTTGCAATGGCTGGAAGGAGTTGTGGCTTATTTTAAGATAATTCTGCAGCATCCTTGTATAGACAGAAGTTGACCATGAAGAACCTCAGGTCCTGATCTCCAAATCAAGCTTTCAATGCAGTGGCTGGAATACAAAGCAGAAGTACCTTTTCACTGTAGGTGCTATGACTGTCGATAACACCGACCAGATATTGTGACAATGAAAAATGAAAATGTATTTTGGTTATGTTGGTGACTCCAACAAGCAACAAGAACTCAACATATACATTGGTTGCTGGTAGAAGTTGGTCACTACAAATGGAAATAAAGTTTGGCAGTAAGTGGGAAAGGGGTATGTGGTGGCGCGGTTGGTTGAGGCACTGTGCTGCAAGCCAGAAGATCAGGGGTTTCAGTCCTGATGGGATTATTGGGATCTTTTATTGACTTAATCCTTACGGCTGCACAATGGCCCTGGGGTCGACTGAGCCTCTAAAGGAAATGAGTACGGGGGACATCTCATGAGGGGTAAAGTCGGCCAGTGCATAGGGCTGACAACCTTGCCGTTTTCATGTGCCAATTGTCTACATATTCTGGGAGCTTCAACCTTGTGAAGTCCTAAGGGCCTGTTCAGGCCTGTGGTGGGATAACTTTACTTTAAATAAGAAGGAAAACAAGAAGTTGAAACAGTTTAAAATAAGCTTCGTGCCTGACGTCATGTCTCTAGATTGTAGATATGAACACTTGATGTTGGTGAAACATAAAAGGCATTAATACTGAATTGGTAAAAACTGTGTAATGAAGGGTATGTTCACCTGACTGAAATGTGAGGTAATTTTAATGCTGCATATTTTAGTTATAGTTTTTAAAACCAACATAATTTCAGTGTAGGCACCTGAATGACTAGTGTAATGATTGCAAAGCCCTTGAAATGATCTAAGAGATTGAAACAGTGGGGACTAATTGTACGGTTAAGTGTGTTACTGTGCACTGCATGGCTCAAATTGTTGTCTGAAATAAGATGTGTTAACTACGTAGTTTAGATTTTTGGTTGTTGAGTTAGGAGGTGGTATTAACATCATAAGTGGCAATGTAGAATTTGAAGCCAATAATTGTATAGCTCATGTAATTGCATTGTGTGTTGTGTTTGTCTTGTATTAGGACATGAATTTGTTGCTTAGGTCATTAGCATCTACATGGGAATCACAGTGAATTTGATTGACTCATGGGAACCATATAAAGCAGCTCGTACAGCTCTGAGCAACACTCTGGACTCATCCAATGTGGGTGAAGTAGCTACCCGGTACGCCAAAAGGATGCAGGTTAGGATGTCAGTTTTATTCTTTCCGTTAGAAGTAAAGAAAAAATTTTCCAGAAAATAAAGAACATTAAAATATTTCTTGAATGAAACTAAATGGATCAGAAGTTTTAATTTTGACTAATCAATGTTGTATTTTGCAGCTTTTGGTTTATTGAAGGCACATATACAAAAATATCTCATGGCTCCTGGTTTATATTCTTTATTGAATGAAAGATGAGAGTATACTGATTAATACAACTCAGTGTCATTTGCTTGTTATGAATAAAGGTAACTAAGTGTGTGGAACTAGATGTTCCTTGAGCAGTAGATAGTTTTTCATATGGTCAACAAATTCCCTGCTGAAGGTTCAAGTCATCTTGGATATGACATGTCAATTGGTAAATAGTTACTGATGTTTCACAGGGTTTGGTACTTTCGTCTTGCAGACTGCACATACTCTGAAGATGGAAGCACCAAGTTCCTATGAAATGTCAGTAACCTTTACCCACCAACAGGTTGTTGTATCTTGGAAGACTTGAATCTTCCACAGATTTGCTGAGAGAACATCAAATCTCTCAAAATCCTCATTGTTATGAAACCCAGCAGACCAGTTTTCAACTTTTTTGTAATGACCAAACAGTAATCTGTGTTCACATCAACACCTCTGTAAGCCTGAGTGTTTATCATACTTGAATATCTCATTTTGTAAAATAAAATATGATCATTATGATTGTATGGCACCTCACTGGGAGTCCAGATGTGCTTATGTTTACTATGCCATGGAAGAGTTGTACTTTCAGGTCATATCTGTTGAAGGATGCAGAGTTTGCTAATCTTACTCCATTATCATTACTAAACTTAAGGTACACACATTCGCAATAGTTAAAATTGTGCCACTATCCCGAAAAGATAAGTAAGACCTTCTATAATTAAGGAACTTTACTGTTTTAACTGAAACTTTAAGACATTTCTACACTGGAAAAGGAAGTTCTGAAGTTGTGGATGTCGGTTCATTTTTCATGGTAAAGTGCATAGTCCCTGTCTTATGCCTAGTTTTCTCAGGTAACCTGACCTAACATAACTGAACCTAACTTAATGTAATTGAACCTTTATTCCTTATTGTATCCTTTATGTGTATACCTAATGACTTCTGAATTACTGACTGATGAACTCCCGACTTACCAAGAACCTGCTGTATTGTTAAGCCATTACATCCAGTTTTGTGTTCTTTGTAAAGTTTTATAACAACTATTGACAGTTTGCAACCCTAAGCTGAAGGCCCATCCTTGTCAGGTCTCTGTGACTGCTTATTCAAGACAGTGGCAGACACAGAGTGCATATTTTGAGACTGTCTGCTCCATCCATAGCCCACAGTTGTACCTTGCTGTGATGATGAAACCCACTTAACGCAGAAGGGCAAGGCATGCTTAACATTTATTATGTGCTGCAGAAGTTTGGCATGAAAAGTTTGGTTGTTTAGTAGGAAACACAATCTTGAAAGGGTTCATAAAAACGCAATTTATATGTCTTTATTTTTTGTAGAAACTGATACCTCATACTCGGCAGCTGTTGAAAGAAGGAGTGTTGGTTGAAGAGAATGTCTTAGATCATGTTAGCAAAGTGACAAATGTGGTCCGTGAGTGTAACGTTACTCTGCGCTGGCTCATGCTGCATGCGTCGCTGCCTGGTCCTGGTAATTCGTAGTTTGTAAAACCAAGTGCCAAAAATTCTGTAACCTTTTGGCGCCAGGGTTAAATGCCTGGTGTTATGTGCAGCAGACTAGAATTTAAATTGTGGTTGCATAATAAAGGCCATGATAGGCGATCAGCTGTACCTGTGGTTTGCATTTGATCTTCACACTGTGACAGGTATACCTGATGTTAGGCACCAAAGGGTTAAACAAAAGGAGTATTAGCTGCAAAGGAAGAAATATGATATAATCTATATTATTGATGCTAGTGGAACAGAGATGGGGAATCATGAATAATACAGAAACTTGCTTAAGAAGAGAGAAACAGACATTAACTTCAAGTAAAATTGTGATGGAGGATAGCTCAGCAAGGAATGTGACATGCTGCAGGCTGGATGACCAGGTTTCACTTCTCTGTAAAAACAATTTTTTTCTTCAGTATGTTGATACTGCTACTGTGCCTCAACCATCATTTCATCCAGTCAGTGCTGGTTTGTTACCTCCAGGGATGAAAGGCTGAAACATGAAATTGACCACTAACCTTCAGGTTTAGAATGTGTGGAGTTTTGCTTTTTTGCTCCTACATGCTGTCATGGTGTGGTGGTTATTCATTGGAACATCTTTACTTATCCCCGTCCTTCACATAAAGTGCCTGAAAGTTGGTAGACTTGATTTAGAAGCTCATTTGCTTTTGAGGATTCAAGTCATCTGGGATGTTACACTGTGCTGACTGGTAAATATTTACCAGCATTTTAATGACTAGTTTCTTCACTGCAATGGGTAAGCAGTCCAAGAAGAGTACTTATACTGCACTCTTTTTGAACTGTTTTACCCTGAACATGCAGGCACTGCTGTCCCTTTAAATGCCAGTAACCATTTGCCAATCAATTTGGTGTAACATCCTAGCTGATTTGAATCTTCAACAGTACACCACTATGAGAACATCATATCTCTAATTTGCTTTTCTTCCAGCTTGGGAAGCGAACAAACGGTGCAAGCAGATTCGTGACCAAGTGATTGCTGATGCAAAATACAATCCTTTACAGGTGTTTGAACTGTTGCTGAACACTGCACAGTTTGAACTTAAGATCAGGGATCTGTTCAGACATGTGAGTTACATTTCATTGTGTTAACACATTCATGGCAGAAGAGTAGGATGTGACTTCTGTGGCTGCCAGGTTGCGGGTATGAAGACAGTTATCTGAGTGCATGTCGCAGCAAATTTGTAAGGTTTTAGTTCCATGTTTTTCTTGAGAGATGGCAGGGGCTGTGGATATATAGAACTGTGATAAATTTTGCATTGTGACAAAATAAAGTTAAATTAGAAGAGACAGAATTCTGTGGGTTTGTGAATATGTTGACCGAGCAGGTTTCACCACCCAAAGAAGAGAATGAGACAGCTCTCCTGAACAGTGTTGGAAGATGAACACTGAAAATCAGAAGGAAATCCGTAGGTTATATTGACTGTTGATTTGAGTGTGTGCTTCAGTCTATACAGCTGCAAAGTGGGTGACCGATGTTGAGTAGGCACCAGATGGTCACGTGTAAATTGGTTAAATATGCATTCAGATTACAAGTAGAACTACTGTATTATAGTGTAATACAGTGAATAAATATTGCATTAAAGTCCAAGTTGTGACAGTTGAGTGAATATTGGCTAGCACATAGCTTTCTTCCATAACAGTGAAAGGGTTAGCAATACACATACACAAAGTTCCTTTAGCTTTATTAGACCTGTCAGATAGTTAACATATTTACCTGATTATAAGCCAAGAATGATTTCTTATTCTACATCAGAATAGTGGGGGTCATCGTATAATCACACACAATGTTAAAAATATTCTGTATAGGTATTTTCCTATAAATTGAAGATTATGCAGGGAGGTCATCTTATATGTAGGGTTTTCTTATATGCAGGTAAATACATTAGTCGTCATCATCATCATGATCATCCATTGATGTTTCAAACATGATGGATTGTGTTGTGACATAGCCTTTTCTGTTCTTCCTTGTCCTTTCATAGGCACTCCTTTTGTATCTGTGTCCTTTATTTTCTCTGTCTATGTGTTGCTGCACTTATTTCTCCGCTTTACCATAGTTTGTTCCATTGATCACTTATTTTTCATTTTTATTTTTCACTATTCGGTAGGAAATATGTTTTGCTCTGTGTATAATACATGGAAGTACTAAGTAGCAAGTAGCAAAGTAAAATTTAATTCATGCCAGACTTTGTCAGAAGTTATGGTATACCCATAGTGAGCTACGAAAACTTGTCCAGTGAAGCAGTTGGGTGTGGGCTGGCTAGCAGGTCTTAAATTCTGTGTAGGTATTTAATTTTTCTGTTCACTACCATTGTGACCACACAAGCTTTTGTGCTTATTGTATAGGTACTGTGGGCTTTTTTGTTGGAGATACAGTAGCCAGAGCATTAAGCTAATCACTCAGCACTGTCTGTACCTGAAGGGAATGCTTGGAACTTCATACCATGCCTCCCACTTGCATTAATGGTATACTGGGATAACTTAATGTCTTTATGGCATATATGATATTATAGTATATTTTTTTATGGCTTGTGATGTCGTGTGTGTTTCTTGTACAAGATGCATGGTTCCAAACTGCTTGATTCATTTAAACTAAATTCTTTTCATATTCTGTTGCAGCTGCTGATGGAGAAACAAAACAAGTGGGAAAAATACAAGAAAGAAGGTGTAGAGCGCATGATGGAACTGTCTGAAGTGTTCTTGGGGACAAAGCCCCTCACGAGAGTTGAGAAGAATGGTAAGTATAAATGCTGCTTTCTTACTTACATTAAAATGGTTCATAACGCGTTGATATATCACTTAACCCAAAAAGCTGTTCTTTTTCCAGGACAGATCTGGTTTCTGTGCAATTTTAGTTCTTGTTAACTAACTAGCTAACTAACTAACTAACTAACTAACTCCATGGAGCAGTGGCCTTCTTGAGAAGCTAACAGTTTCTCAGCTAGTCAAGAAATTCCCCGCATTTTGTGGAACCCGAAGGTTCATTACCGCATTCACAAGAGCCCGCCACCTGTCCGTATCCTGAGCCAGTTCAATCCAGTTCATGCCCCCCCATCCCACTTCCCGAATATCCATCTTAATATTATCCTCCCATCTATGCCTGGGTCTCCCAAGTGGTCGCCTTCCCTCGGGTCTCCCCACCAAAATCCGGTATGCACCTCTCTCCTCCCCCATACGTGCCACATGCCCCGCCCATCTCAGTCTTCTCGATTTGATTACCTGAATAATATTTGGTGATGAGTACAGGTCATTAAGTTCCTCGTTATGTAGTCTTCTCCAATCCCCTGTCGCCTCGTCCCTCTTAGGCCCAAATATCCTCCTCAGCACCCTATTCTTGAACACCCTCAGTCTTTGTTCCTCCCTCAGTGTGAGAGACCAAGTTTCACATCCATACAGAACAACAGGTAAAATTATAGTTCTGTATACCCTAATCTTTGTTCTTTTGGATAGTAACCTGGAAGACAAAAGATTCTGCACCAAATGATAGCAAGCATTCCCCGACTTCAATCTGCTCTTAATTTCTTCATGAATGGAGTTTCGATTCATTAGGGTTGCTCCCAAATATTTGAATTCTTCCACCCTTTCAAAGGATTTATTATCTGTGTTCATGTTGTGATTGTGTCCTGCATTCTGATTTTGAGACATGACCATGTACTTAGTTTTCTCAGCATTTACTTCTAGATCAGTCTCCTTACTAGCAATCATTAAATCTTCTGCATTTTTCTTTATACTATGTATGCTTCCACCCAATATATTAACATCAGCATAAACCAGAAGCTGATGTGTACCATTAAATTTCAAGCCCTCCTGGTTTGCCTGAACCCTCCTAATGGCATATTCTCAAGCAAAGTTGAAAAGCAATGGCGACAGAGCATCTCCTTGTTTCAAAACATTCTTAATAGGAAATGTGTCAGACGGATGTTTGCCTACCCGAACTCTGCTACACGTTTCACTTAGGCACA
The DNA here is from genome assembly GCA_013340265.1 of Coptotermes formosanus. Taxonomy (NCBI): domain Eukaryota; kingdom Metazoa; phylum Arthropoda; class Insecta; order Blattodea; family Rhinotermitidae; genus Coptotermes; species Coptotermes formosanus. Next base: position 434,659 of record BLKM01002316.1, read on the forward strand.
TTTTTACTAACCTTACTAGTTTCATGGGGATACCGAACTCAATGAGAATATTATACAAGACCTCCCTCCTAACTGAATCATAGGCTTTCTTGAAGTCTATAAATAGCTGATGCACTGCCTCATTGTATTCCCATTTTTTGTCAAGTATTTGACGAATGCTGATTATATGATCAGTAGTTGACCTGTTACATTGAAATCCACCCTGATGATCCCCAATAATTTCCTCTGCATATGGAGTTAACCTTGACAAAAGAATGTTGGATAGAATTTTGTACGGAGTCGACAAAAGTGATATGCCTCGATAGTTACTACAATCTGTTTTATCACCCTTCTTATAAATAGGCACAATGACCGACTCCTTCCATTCCTCAGGCAATTCCTTGTTATTCCAAATAGAAATAATAAGTTTATGGATTTCAGACCGGATAATCCTACCCCGTGCTTTAATCAATTCTGCTGGAATCTGATCAATACCTGGTGATTTGTGACTTTTTAGCTTTTCAATAGCCATCTCAACCTCAAAGGCACTGGGCTCAGGCACTAGTGGCTCTGCTGTGTGTACTTCAGTCTGCCTAACATCATTAACCCGTGTATATTCAACAGCTGGGAGAAATGATTCCTCCACCTAGCCAAAATACTGTGGGAGTCTGCAACCAGTTCACCCTTCTCATCTTTTACTACATTAATTCTAGGCTGGTACCCCCTCTTAAACTCATTGATACCCCTATACAAGTCTCTTATATTCTTGTTGTTACTGTTTGTTTCAAGTTCATTAATTATAGCTTTCAGATATTCCTTCTTTTTGTTCCTGAAATGCCTACTAGCTTCATGTCTTACGTTGTGCAGATTATCTCCATTATTTTGTTTTGGATTCTGTAGCCACTGAATTTTAGCCTGCTTCCTTTTATCTAAAAATTCTGCACTTTCTGCATCAAACCATGGTTTATGCTGCTTCCGTTCGTGTAGACCTAGACTCTCTTGAGCTGAGATTTTGATATTCTCTTTAATGTTTTCCCAAGCCCTATTTATGTCCTCACTAATATTTAAGTTTTCCACAGCTGCAAACCTGTTTGAGATCTTAAGCTGATACTGTTTCCTAACCTCTAGTTCACTTAGCTTCTTGAGATTAAATCTCTCTGCATCAGACTTCTGTGCTGCTTGTTTACTTACTGCCAGTCTTTCCCTAACTTTTGCAACCACCAGATAGTGATCAGTATCACAGTCAGCTCCCCTGAAAGATCGCACATCCAGTATACTGGAATGCCGTCTCCTATCTATCAATATGTGATCGATCTGATTGTGAGTCTTCCGATCAGGAGAGGTCCAGGTGTATTTATGAATGTTCCGGTGCGGAAACATAGTGCTCTTAACAACTAGATTCTTTGATGTGGCAAAGTTTACTACTCTAACACCATTATCATTGCTATCCTGATGTAAACTCTCATTCCCAACAGTCGGTTTGAAAATATCCTCTCTCCCCACTTTTGCATTAAAATCTCCTAACAGAATTTTCATATGGTACTTAGGAAAACTATCAAAAACCCCTTCTAATTCCTCATAGAAGCTATCCTTTGAATCATCACCTTTCTCTTCTGTTGGTGCATGCGCATTCAGAACAATGATATTACACGAGCGGCCTCTCAGCACTATGTATGACATCCTAGCACTAACAAACTCCACTCTCTTCATTGCTGATACCATTCTCTGGTGCACAAAAAAACCTGTTCCCAATTGATGATTTTCCTGCCCTTTGCCATAGAAAAAAGTATACTCCCCGGCTCTTACATTCCTTTCTTTGTCCCACCTAACCTCCTGTACACCCACTAAATCTAACTTATACTTAGCTAATTCCCTGGCCACTGTCATAAGTGACCCTGACCTATACATGCTCCTCACATTCCATGTTCCAAAACTCATATCCTTTTTCCGTAGCTGGGGTCGTACCAAAGAATCGGTCCAGGTCCGAGGCATTGTGTAATGGTTCATAACATCATAATTTTTTACGGTGAGGAGTTGTTAGCACCTCGCCCAACCCCCAAGCTGGAGGACCACCCCTTGTCGGCTGTCCGCGACTGCTTATTCAATGTATTCGCAGCTACCCTCCATAACTGGAGGCCGTTCCTCCATCTGCAACCTGAGGACGCGCCATGCCGTGGTTACAGGGACCCACTTAACACGGTAGTTCTTGTTAACACTTGGCAGAAACAAGTTCTTCTGCTACCCTCTTGTCTTCCATTTTTGATGTATGATAATAAAAGGAAAGTTGTAACTGTGCACAACATGAAGGTGTATGAGGAAGTAGAAGCATTGAATTTTAGCTTCTTATGCTGGCTGCTTTACCCCTGAGGGGGAAAAGCCCCTACAGATTAAATAGGAGGTTGGGTTGGCATTAGAACCAGTATTGACACTTTGGAGAAGATGAAAATCTCTTGCTGCTGGAAGTTGATTCATGATTCCTTACTAATTGTTCTAGCCAAGTTTCCATGATTTCTTACTGACTATGCTATACAAGCTTCCATGCATGGTAATATAAAGTAACAGTTGGGGTGGACATATGGGTACAGGACTTCAGTGATGAGCCTGTGGGAAAATTATTTCATAGAAAACAGAAGACTAATTGCGTGGATAGCATTAATTTGCATTTGAGGGAAGTAGACAGTGAAGGTAGATGTGGATGGAACTAGCTCAGGTTTGTGTCGTATGGCAGTTCTTGGTATTACTGATGTTTAACTTTCAGGTTCTTCTGCCTGTGATTTAGTGTATGCCTGAAGAGGTTCATAATACTAGGATGCTTTTGATAGTGTGGGCATAAGAAATCAGTTACGAAATAATATTTCATTTTGTGGGGAAGAACAAGGCAGTATTTTATGATGATTGATAGTTAGTGTCATTATTGAATGTGTTTTACTGTGGTCAGTATTAGTCCACGTAACTTCTCATATACATGAGCTTCAGATCAGATGTCCTGTTTATGCTGTGTGCAGGCATGTGTTATTTAATAAAACTGTTAACTGTTAAAATTGTATGAGATCAATGACAAGTGATTGAATGAATGAATGAATGAATGAATGCATGAATAAATAAATATGGAGCATTGATGGAATGATAGTGGTAGGGGAAATCTAATATACTTGGAGAAAAACAAGTCCCAATGCTACTTTGTCAAACAAGTTCATCATGAAGTTCCATGACACAAAATATACATCTAATTAACCCTTTAAAACCCAGTGGTTGTTAAATGTGCCACCTGCATTAAGAGTAAAGAACTGTGGATTTTGCCTGCACAGTGTGTGGTTTGTATGTTTCTTTTTGTAAATAGAATTAATCTGTTGGTCTTTGTATGGGGGAGGCAGTATATTTTTCTTTACGTAGAAAGTGAAGTATTAAGTCTTATTTGCATGAAATCAGGTTTTAAAAGGTTATATGGTTTTATGTGAAATGTATCCATACCTTGTACATAGTCCATGACATACAGTGAAAAATATTTTTCTTCAAGCAGTGTCAGATAGAAATATTTATTTAACAACACTCTTACTTGCTAAGGTTATACATTGTCAGTGGTAGATGAATGAAAGATGAGTAGGGGCATTGGTGGAATGAAACCAACAGGGGGAAAGCAAACTACTCTGAGAAGAAAGCTGTCTCAATGCCACTTTGCCCTTCACAGATCCCACATGGAGTGTGTGGGATTGAATCCAATTCTGTACAGTGAGTGGCTGACAACTACAGCTTGGGACTCAGCTTTGTGTCCCCAAATGCTAGGAAGGTGTAGGGGAGATGTGTGGAAGGATTTGTAGGAGGAACGCATGGTACTGTGAGGACAAGTGGTTGTGGTATGATATCCTGGTTGAAAGTGTTTGTTGCAAGAATTGCTGTGAGAACACAGTGGTTGCACAACGCTGTTAACTGGTGAGTAGATCGCTTTTCTACCGCTATGCCATGAACTAACCCTTTAGAATAGGAGGTATGTTTCGAAATTTCTTTCAGAGATTAAGAGCTGTGTCCCAAACTGTAAATGCCTGAGCCTTGTCACAGCCCTGCATATTCTTGTTTATGACCTTTGCTACAGTAAATCATATAGAAATTATTTGAGTATACCTTTCCACCTTGATATTTTTTTCTGTGACTTTTTAATTGTGCTCTTGCAGAAAATTTGCAGGCCTGGTTTAGAGCAATGGGGAAAGAAATAGATTCCTTGAAGCATGAAGACGCAACAGCATCAGGCAGAAAGATTGTGCAGCTTATTCAGGCCCTTCAGGAAGTTCAGGGTAAGGCAGGAACATAAAATCTTGCATCCAGTTGAAACATATCTTCCGTAGCAGTGGTGTGCATTCTGAGACCTTCGGCACTTTTCTAAGTAGCCCATGGAGCCTTTATTTCCTTGACACTGTAATGAACATCAGCCTTGTGTAAATTCAATTGGAAATACACACAAATGTATCAGTATTACTTTGTAAAGAAGCTGTACAGTTCTTTGTAATCTAATACAGATATGAATGAAATGAACACAAGTTTGTATATAAGTATATTGATAGTGTGTTTTGAAAACCCCTTGTGGCATTTCACCAAATCACTCACGTCTGGGTGGCCTGTGGTTAGAAAAGGTTGCAAACCACCATTCTGTAGCAGTTACGTCTTTATGGATATTCAGCTGCACTGATATGGGACTGTCGTATTTCTTCATCATCAATGACTGATGTGATGAGGGACACAAGCAGACCACTGCATATGTGTTAGATGTTACAGGGTCCAGTTTTTATTGTTCTGGAACTGAAAAATATGAGAGCAGTGACCTAAGTCAAGTGGTCACTTAGCCCACCATTGAGCACATGTAAACTTTTGGCGCCGAGCAATGCATATGCTGCGTCACAGGGTACTGAGTTCAGTACTGGATTCAGTTCCCAAATGAAGCAGCATATGCGTCAGCAAATTATGGCCAGTTTGTACAGCCCTGTTGGGTTTTTTCTTTTTCCTTTTCTTCGCCCCCCCTCTCTCTCTCTCTCTCGAGTTTGCGTGGGCGTGCCATATTTTGTAGAAGAGTCTTGAAGTGGCAATATCCAGCTTTAAGTGGGCTTCGAACTTTCTGAAACGGTTTCTAGACGAACAGTTTGGTGCTGCAGTATTTGCTGCAAGTAATTGCATGTGTAATTATAAATGTTTGTTATCTATAATTACATGTGCAGTTAGTTGGAACAAATATTGTGTAGTCTATATATTGTATGGAATATGTATAACGTTAAATGAACAGTTTGTCTTCAAAAACTGTCCTTCAGTTCTTGCAAAGGAAATCTGTGTTCTACCCTTTGTAATCTCACACTTAATCATTCTAATAATACTTAAATTAATATTCAGATGCAGTCCATTTAAATGGTTTTGCAGTGGGCTAACTCCTTGTTTTAACGTGTAAATGACCTACTCCTCTGTTTGTACTTTCACTTAAATACTGGTATCTGTTGCCACTGTTTTGATGAGATTTGTTGACATTGGTCTTATGGTTTCATTCATATGACACAATAGAAATGACTTACTGGTATGTAATATACTAGTCAGTGGTATAAAAGTTTAGGGAACAATGTTTATGCTATCCATTAAAGACAGTATGAAAATAAAGGCTTGGTTAGCCGTGAAGTGGTTGTTAGTCCAATAGACGTGTAGAAAACTGATATTGGTATAAATATTGGATGTACAGATAAACAAGGCAAAATGTGTTGTTATGCTGGGCCTTTTTGTGTATGTGCATTCTAATTGATAAACATGATGTTTTAGGAGTTAACTGAATTTTCATTAGATGATTGTCATCATATTGGTAAATGTTTCTGTATTTAATTTTCAGTATTATAGTCAGTAGTTGAAATTAACCTTTAACAGATGAATGGGTCAGTGTTGTCTCATTCAATGTACACAGTTTTCATCCAAAAGGTAAAACGCTTACCTACAATGAGCATTTAAACTGAATAGCACTCTGGCCACACAGAACCCTGGCATTTAAAAGGCTGTGCACAAAAGGTTAAACCTTCATTCACAGTTGCCAACATTAATACCAGAACTGAAAAATATAAACATAAGAACATTGGTTCAGTCATCACTTCAGAATTGCATGTAAATTTGTTGCCACAGTTAATGGAAACTGGTTCATTTTAAGAATTCCACCAGTTAGAAAGTAATCTGCAAGTACGCCAGTTCCTAGCAGACACAGGACAGTACTTGCATCAGATGATCCGCACGATCAACATCAAAGAGGATGTCCTTATCACCCTGCAAATAGTTGGAGATCTTAGCTATGCATGGGAAATTGTTGATTCATACACCAGTATCATGCAGGAAGGAATCAAGGAGGATCCTTCATTGGTCATTAAACTCCGAGCAACATTTCTCAAGGTAAGGGAGATTATGTGGTATGGATGTACATCTACTGTCTTGTAAGTGTTTTCTGCTTCCTGTTCTTTCTCATATTTTCTTCCACTTTTAACCCCTATTTCTTCTTTCTATGACTCTTCTACCCCTGTTTTGTCTTCTGCTTCTTCCTTTGTTTTACTCTTCTACTTTCTATGCTTCCCCACAATTTTTTTTTTGCGTCTTACCTCAGTCCATACTTTCTCCTAATTTATTTATATAAATTACTTTGATGAACCTTATTGAACCTGTACATCATTGCCTTTTACTTGTAACTGCAGAGTGTCTGTAGGTGTCCTCTTCAATTTGTTAGTCATGTAGTATAGCTTCTCATTTCTAACTTGTTAAAGCATTTGTAAATTTCTGCTGTGTTTTTGATTCTTTTATTCCTGTTTATCTCTTTATTAGTCTAAAGAAACTTGTGTTGCTGGCTATCACAGTAAAGTTAAGTTGTGTGGAAATGCTACGCAGATGCATAAGGTTTTTAAACCTCTTTGCCTAAGCATAGTATGACTGTTATGAAGGAATTGCCAGGTTGTTTCATACAAACTTCACACAAGATAGAAAGCATCTGTTTAAATATTCAGACTTGCAGTTTTGAATGTAAAAGAATACTGTATGTGTTATGGAGTTCTCTAGTGTTTCTCAATAGATACAGGGGAAAAGGCTACCCTGCAATTGTGCATCATCCATTACCATTTCTACAGAGTTGGGTGATGGTTTCAGAACCTTCTCCATTCTTCTCTTTCTCTTTTTGTGCATGCTACTTTTCTGTGTGCACTCTTTCCTAACTGTATTTTGTATGTTTTCATTTAGTTTAGTTTAGTTTAGTTTATTCATTCAGTTTTCCCCCATTTAGTCCCTCTGCCTTGTTCCTGTTCTCCCCATTTGATATTTATCCAGCATTTTAATCTTTAAGCTCTGAAATGAACTCTGGTGTCAACCAAGCATCACATATGGTCTATTCCCTTAATGTAACAAACTCTTTGTGTAATGTTTCTACCGTTCAATCCCAGTTAATACCAATTAATACCATGGTTTTGGATTTTATCTTCTTTTTCCTAAATCAGTGGGGAAAAAACCTTGCAAAATTGACTTCACATTTAAGTATTTGCTGTTTTTTTTTTTCAGTTGTCTTCAGCTCTAGAAATTCCACTATTACGTATCAATCAAGCACACAGCCCTGATTTGGTGTCAGTGTCACAGTATTATTCTGGTGAGTTGGTTGGTTATGTCCGCAAAGTTCTGCATATTATCCCAGAAACGATGTTTGGATTGCTAGCACGGATAGTTTCCCTTCAGACATCAGTCATTAAGGAGCTCCCAACTCGACTTGATAAAGATCGTCTCCGGGAGTTCGCACAACTTGAAGATCGCCATGAGGTTAGTTACAAAGATCTACTTTATTATTCCTAGTGACATTACACTAATTATGTACTTTAAATTATTGGCATTACAGTAACTCTTCACATACATTATTCACTTTTTTTTGTGAAGTTAGGATAGTAAGTTCTTGTATATTTTGCATGTTCTGTTCTAACACGAAAAAGGCAGTAATCATGTAAAATTATGTCAACAAAATCTGGAAGATGCAGCAGCAAGTATAAAATCCTAACATCTACAACAGACAAGATTCTCTACTGCATCAAAGAAACTGGTCACAATATGAAGACTGTTATTAAACGAGTTGTGTGTGAACCTGATGATTGATGTTTTCTGTAGGTTGCAAAGCTGACCCATTCTGTTTCCATTTTTACTGAAGGCATCTTGATGATGAAGAGTACGCTGGTGGGAATTATTAGAGTAGACCCGAAGCAGCTTCTAGAGGATGGGATTCGTAAGGAGCTGGTAAAGCACATTGCAACTGCCCTTCACACAGGACTCATCTTCAATCCAAAGGCCAAGGTAGCGGTGATGCCTGTACTTGTAAGGGCATACTCTAATTTAGACATCTTTGTATGTACCCAATTCACTTGAAGTAGACTTTCAAACTTGTTTTCCTCTGACTGCTTTCTCAGTGTTCCAGTACTCCATTGTGCTTACATTAATTGTACAACATGCTTAATAGAAATAAATAAATTAGATATAAGTAAAACTAAACAAATGTTGATGCACTTGAAAGTGCTCTTTTAAAGATTACTCTGAACTCTAGGGGTAGCCAATTGATCACGATTTAATTTTTTATACTGTTGTATTCTTAGTTCTGTAAACATTTTATTGTTTTCAGTCATGAAATACATTTTGGTTGATAGTAGTCCTCCTTTATCTGCCCATTATTTTCCAGGCTTTGGTTTGGCAAAATAAAATAATATGTGGGATTTCGGATCACTTGTAGAATACGATGGTATTTTTCAGACAAGTGAACTGGTTGGAAAGTTGGAAGCTTTGGGGAAGATAATGGATGGACATCGCCGTTCTTTTGAGTACATTCAGGATTATGTAAATATTTATGGGTTGAAGATATGGCAAGAAGAGGTGTCACGCATTATTAGTTACAATGTGGAGCAGGAGTGCAACAGTTTCCTGCGCAACAAGGTTCAGGACTGGCAGAGTATTCACCAGAGTAAGACAATTCCTATCCCAAAATTTCCTCCAACAGACAACGCGTCTGTCAATTTCATCGGGCGCCTTGCCAGAGAATTAATACGGATCACAGATCCCAAGTAAGTAGGGTGATATTCCTTTATACTACTTATCATTCAGTGCCATGTAGCCAAATGCTAATACTGTACGATGAAATTCATAATGGCCCTTCTGTCCTGCTCTTTCCTTGTGAAGCACTTCCAAATGGAATTTTTATTTGAAACTCAGTACATATGTATAGTGCTGTGAGCTATAATTGTAAAAGGTTAAAATCTCAGAACAGTTGAAAGTTTTTTTTTGTCACTGTACCATTTTCTGTATCTTTACAATAGTGAGGTGAACAGAGAACAAAAATTGTTTTTGCCAGTGTGTTTTAAGAAGAAGGAAAAATTTGTTCACTCTGCAGAATAGCACAGTTGGTATAGTGACTGTGCTGTGGGCTAGATGATGGAAGAATTGTGGTTGAATTCCTGGTGGGCCAGAAAATTTTGTCATAACTAAAGTATCCACATGGGCTCTGGTGCCCACCCAGCTCCCTATTCAGTGGGTACCAGGGGCTCTTTCACTGATGGTAAAATGGCTGGGTTATGCAGTTGACTGCTGACCTCCAGCTAATGCCAAGGTGGAGAATGAGTGGACCTATACTTCTGCCACCACAGCACACACAGGGACAACTCTGCCATAAACAGGGGTTGCACAAAAAAATAGATGCAGAAGAATTCTGTTCTAAAGTTTGTAATTATGACAGGAAGTGGAAGGGGGCAATAAGAGTTAATACTTAGAAACGTATTTTGTAAATTTGTGTTCCTTTCTAAGCTTTGTGTTGATGTAGTGCAAATACAGATCAGTTTCTTTGTTTTTTGGGCTCATTGGCATTAGTCACAAAATCAGCTATTGTATTTGTCATGTCTGTCCATCTGTATCAGTGCGGCTGCCACTGGATGGATTTTCAGGAAATTTTATATTGGGGACCTTTATTGAAACCTGTCAAGAAAATTCAGATTTTGTTAAAATCATTCAAAAATATTGGGTACTTTACATGAGGACGTGAGTATGTTTCGTACTGCTGACAGTGACAGATGTGGCATAACAGTACAGAGAATACGTTGCTGTGCTTTTGTGACAACCCTTTCAATATACATTACATTGTTGACAGTAACTTATACGTCATCAATACGAAGGTCATGCATTGTCACATTTGCATGGCAACAGCATTTATGCAAACATGCCACAACGTTACATTATACATACATTTCCCTGCCCTGTTATGTTTGACTCTTTTCTTACACAACCTAAGAATTGATCTATTGAAGCCCTCAAATAATGTGACTGTGGTTACCAGCGTTTCCTTAATTTTCAGGACAACCGTGTATATTGAGCACATGACAGCCTGGTATGATCTTAAAACACATAATGAGGTTATTACTCTAAAATTCTTCTCCAAAATCACCAAATCAGTGGGAACAGCTGGACTAACAGGGCTTGATCGTCTTTTCTCCTTCATGATTGTCACAGAGCTGCAGGTATGCTTTATGAGTGCTTGCATGTTTCACTCTACTTGCTGACAGAAGTGCAGGTGTGTTTTGTGAACCCTCACTCATTTCATTGTACCTGTGGGCAGATGGACAGAAGTGCCATGAAGGCACTGCAGTATTGTGCATTGTAGTGATGGATATATAAAAGAACAGCATTAATTTTTCTTCTGTTCTTCTGGTGACTGCTGGGATTAATTAATATTATACCCAAGGTTATTCAGTGTTTTTTGAGTTCTTAGAGGCAGGTGCCGGGTTAAAAGAGGTCTTGCTGCTTGCAGTTTGCGATTTATTGTAACCATTTCTGTCATTTGATACTGTGTAATATCCCTTCAAGATGTCAGTAATTTTTACCTTTTTCGTGCAATTCAATATCCAGACAACTATAATAAAAAATGGAAGAGTATTATCCTTAAATATGATCTGTCACCTTCAGGCAGTAGCAAGAATTTTTCTTTTCAACACCAAATCTGCATCTTCTGGCAACACACACCTATTCTGTGGGTAGAGGGCTCTTTCCTATCTCGGGGTTAAATAACAGGAGTGTGAAGCTGACCACTGACCTTGTAGTGGTGAGGATTAGAATGTATGGGCTTTCATCCATGTCTGCTATGGAATGGTGCTTAGATATTTGCATTATTTGCCGTTACCCTAATTAGGTATTTATAGTAATGAGGTTCGGTGTTAAAATTCACAATATACTTTTTAAGGACATTTCTGATTTAATTAATTGAAGTTAAGGTTTTTTCCATATGTAAGGTTTCAGTGATTTCAGTTCAGTAACCTTACAGTTAAGCTGCTTGTGTGTAAGGTTTCTTCCAGTGGCTCCCAGAAAGTTCTAAAAGCAGAGTTAAGTTTTACTTTTTCTTTTCAGAATTTCCTAAATTCCTTGCAAAAAGGAGTTCTGAAGGACAAATCTTGGCTTGAGATGCTTGCAGTTGTATCAAAAGCGCTCTCTCCCTGTTCTAATATCATCAGTGAGTACAGTAAACATCATGAAGAACGTCTGAACGACATATGATATCAAAACCAACCGATGCACATAAGTGTATGAAAGTATATTATGCACACCATATACCTCCTACATGTTTTGGCTGCTCCTGTGGCCATGTTCAGGGAGGTGCATTACAAAGGACAGATACATCAAACTATTAAAGAAGCTTTTGTACCAATGCACAGATATAAAATATTAAATTTTAAAAATTATGCTGTGTTTAAAATACATATTAAGAATTAAAATACAGATAAAAAATATATGTGATTGATTCTGATGGGTAATGGATAGTATGCATGTAGTAACTGATGTTACGAGTGCAGCAGACCACTCTGTATTCTCTCTGTATTGCTTTTGATGTCACATGTAATTGCTCAATGCGTGACTATGGATCATTTTAAAAGGGTTTGAATTGTTTATCTTTTTTCATTTTTTCATTTGTAAGATGAAATTATTTGAAAGACCTGATTTTAAATAGGTCCTGTCTAACATGGTGTGTTGTCAAATGGGATGGAGTTACGAGCTTCCATACGAGTGAACACAACAGCAGATGTGAATGTGCAGTCATGGACAGCTGACCTGATTTGGTCCTTACAACCCTTTATTGTAAAATTAGCTGTTGTGTACCATACTATCCTCCCATTTTTGCCTGGGCCTTCCAAATGGCCTTTTTCCTTCATGTTTCCTCACTGAAACCCTGTTTATGTTCCCCTTCTCCTCCATACGTCACATGCCTCGCGCTTATTTTCCTCTTGGATTTGCTACTACTATGTGGTGAGACTTGTCATTTTGCCGTTTTTTCCAGTCACCTTTTACTTGGGTGATTTATATGCAGATAATATAAAAATTGATCTTCACCTGTTCAATAACAACAGTGATAGCAAATTTTTTTTTTAAATCCAATTACATTATGAAATACAAGGACATTTCAAAAAGTAAGGTAAAAAACACTGTGGCACCAGGAGCTTTTTTCTGACTTTGGTGTGGCACATAGGTAGTAGAAGGTATGCATCACACCACTACATAGTGATTATTTGCATTAAGTATTTGTCCTCCTGTGACACCAAGGCTTGTGTCCTGGCACAGTAGAAATTGGTGTCATGTTTGTGTAGTCAGGAGGTGACAGCTTGCTTTACATCAGCCTCTGCTGCAAATTTCTTGCCAGTGACGTGCTTCTTTAAGTGATCCTAATGGAAATCACTGGGCCCAATACAGCTAACTGGACTTGTGACTGGTTATGGCACTACAGCTAGGTCATGGGCCACTTTCCCTGCAGTCCCATCTTGCCTTCAATGATTGCCATCTTTGGACCCCTTAAGAGGCACATGATTAGCAGGCAGTTTGCAACAGATGCCAAGAGGAAGCAAGCTCTCATCTCCTAGCTACAGACATGAGAAGCCAGTTTCCTCTGTGTTTGGATACAAGCCTTGGTGCCACAGTGAGACAGATGGTGGGTGTCAGTGGTGTCTGCAGGGAGGTCTGATATTACCATCTGCTGCTTACCTACCATCTGTACACCAAAGTCAGAGTAAAGTTCCCAGAATCGGAGTATTTGTTACCTTAGTTTTTGAAACCACTTTTTACATTTGAATCTGTCTTAGAAAAATACCAGAGCATGCAGTGATTCCCAGTACTCTGGTTTTCAGGCAATCCTGCACGTTTTTACTCACAGTATACATCACGTGCGCAGAGGGTTTGGCCCCATATTTTGGATCGGGTATTGAAAGTTGGACAGATTCAATTGCTGAGGAAGCATATAGCATATGAACTCAACACTTCTTGCAAGTTTGACTCTAAACACCTGGCATCGGCTCTGCAGGTTATGAATAAGTATGCACATGTGTTTTTTATTTGAAGTTTATAGACATGCTGTGCAGTTTTTGATATACTGAAACTTGATTTTTTGGGACAGCATATTATGCAATAAGTCAAATTTTTCCCATGTTTATGGTGTTAAATGTTAGGTGATATGTACATATCATAAGTAATAACATTGGAAATACTTGTAAGGAATGATTATAGTGTGTGTTACCATTTCAGTGCACTGTTGGCTGAGATTGAAGCCCATTACAAGGACCCATCAAAACCATACCCAAAGGAGTCAAACCCTTTGCTGTATGAACTATCAACATACCTTGACTGGGCAGGCATTAGTAATCCATACACAAAGATCTATGTAACTACCAAGAATCTGGAGTACTGCTCAGTACTGTCATTTCTGTTTGTTGTGTCCCAACTGCCCAAACTCACCTATGCTAAACATGTAGGTAAGTTAACTTAACTTCACCAGATGTTACTAGCTATCAATAGGTACGTGGAAGAAAAAATTCTGAATTGCTAAGTCCTAGGTCAGCTGGGAACAGGTAGGCAGATGTTTGTGTCACAACATTGAAGGCATAATTAGAGAAACGACCCTGATACCATTTGACTGCTGATGTAGTGAGTGGATGGCACACACAGAATTCTTTGATGCTTTTCTGTCAAGGGATTAGTTTTTCACATATTCACGTGGTGCATGTATGAAATTGTGTGTAGATATACAGTGTGTAGTTTCACTTATCCTGAGAAACCCATCACAGCAAAAACTGTGCTGTGCAACTGAACACAAAGTGATGTCACACAACAGGTGTCATTATTGCTGAAACAGTTGGCAGCCCAAAGCCAGAATATATGGGGCCTTGAAGAAGGGGGGGGGGGGGGTATATTTTTTCGTACTGAAGTGGCAGTATTCTGGTATGGGGTGGCGAGACAAAGGGTATTTGTCATGATATCCAAATGACAACCTTGGAGAATCCTGTGAGCTTTAGGAAGGGGGGTCCCATGAAAATGAATTCAAAGGCCTGTGTATGTACTAGACCAGTGGCCTTCAAACCTCTTAATTATTTTTGACACTCTTGTGACTACATCTGAATTTTTGTGGAATCCTGCAAAGTGAGGGTATATTCTTTGTGTACAAAAATGAAATAAGACTTGTTAAGACATAAACTTTTATTTAAAAAAATAAAATATATAATGCTTTGGCACCGGAGTAGAATGCCGACTATGATTTGCAGAAGACAGCAGTAGTCGACATTTGGCGTTTTCACCATCACACAGTACAGATTAGAAATTACACAGCAGCATTTGGCACCAAAAGATTATGCATGTTTATGAAAACATTTTATTATTGGTGATTTGTATTGAAAATAAACTCTGTGGCAATTATTGCACATTATGGGGAGGAAAATAAATGCAACTAAAAATTATCAAAGCTTTAAGTGACCAATTTTATTGTAAAGGAACTGCTTGCAGAGGCCATGAAATTTCTTCTTTCAGTGACAACTGTAATAATCTAAATATATAAATGATTCTTCAGGTAATGTTTGTGGAATAACAGCTGAAGGTAATACAGCACTGGTGAGCCACCACAACACATGTTAATGTAGCAATGAAGAGGTTGAAAATGGAAGTCTGAAGATATTTTATGTTCATTTTTCACGCAGTATTTGTTATTCATTTTGTATAAAATATACACAATTCATGTTCAGGAAGTCTGATCAGTCGACGGGTGCAAGATCCACTTGACGGAGTTCCATTTATTGTTGGCATACAGACATTGTTGCGTCAGTTCCACCCAGAAATACGTAACCAGTTCTTGCTCTACCTTGGGCAATATGTCAAGTCACATATGGAGGCTGCTATAAGGTAACGTTACTGTAAGAACATATTATTTTATTACATTGATGTTTTGCCCAGTTACTTCGTATATTTTCCAGTGTTTCTCAACCAGTGGTCTACAGACTGACGGGTGGCTAGGACTACAGATTTGCTGGCCAAAAAATTCTAGTTGTTATTATACTGTATTATATGTGCATAGAGTTACAACAGTAGGGGTACTTGCCACTTTAGAACTAGCAGTTTTTTTATGTTTTCCTTATATTTTCCTTTTACTGAGACAGTTGTGCTTTTACTTGTTAATATTCAGTGCTCTGTTCCCATATGAAGATGTGCAAGGTTGAGAATAATTGGTGTGTGTGACCTTCCATGGTCAAGGAATCATGTCTGAGTTGGGTTTTGTGCAGTTGGCTCACTTTTCCAAGTTTAGATTTTCAAAACTCAGTTTTGTATTCCCTTGCCGGTTGATTTATTCTTAGCTGTGTACATATATACACTGAATTTTAGGATGGTGGTGAATGATGAATCCTACAGGAAGTCATTGTGACTTATAATGAATTACTGTTGTGGGATTTGTCAAGGAAGGCCAGGCTGACATTCAAATTTGTATTCTTTTTCTACATGCAGGAGTGTAGAATCAACATGTGCAGGAAATGTGTTGGTGATTGTGCTTATTGTACCCAGTGCAAATGTTAGAAATTTTAGACGTTGATAGTGTTGCTAAATAACCTGTGGATAAACTTTATTATTACTGTGGACAGAGAGATCCTGTGTGATAATGAGTTAGCATTTTCAGGATTTGAAACATAATGTGTGGGCTGAAGGCCAGGACCTCTACTATATAAAAGGTAAAGTAGAGCAAAGTTGTCTTTGTACATGCCACGAAAACATACAGGGGGAATGGAAGTACAGCTTTACTGATCTTAACCTTGGTACTAGATGGAGGCGAGTGGTCAGCCTCACACCTCAGCCACTTAACCCATGAGGAAAGAGATCTCAGTGGCTATTGTATAGGAGGTTGGATGGGCCCTAGAGCCAGTCAGTGCATTTTGGAGGAGGCAAAAATCTCTTGCCCATTAGGATTGGAACCACAGATCACCTGATTGTAGCTTAGTCACCGTACCAACTATGTTGCTTCAGCTTCCTTGTATTATGTTGTCTTAATTTAATTTTTTCTCATTCTCTTTTTCATTTTATGTGCATGAGTTTTGATTGATGACCCAGTTGATTCCAGGCATATGTTTGAGCTTCATTTACTAACTTTGTTTTGCCAAGGTATAACATATGATCAGTGAAAACAGCTAGAGTTAGGTACGTGAACAAGAAGTTTTGAGGTACTAGAAATGGTCATCATGGCAGGTTGCAGAATTTCGCCCTCATCACTCGAGAACACTATGGATGAACATAAACCAGCCTTCTACACACGTGAATTGAAATTTAGCATATGTGTGTTTATTAAGCTGGTTTATTAAGTTAGTGATCCTGACACATGACATCCCATTGTGTAGACAATGAATTGTTTCAGTTAAGGTAAGAGTCCAGCACAGCTAATTTATCAGAAAAGAGGCACTGTAGTTTCCATTTTACTGTGGAAGGCAAGGTACCTGTTTTTGGATAAATTAGTTGTGCTGGACTGTTATCATGATCAAAACAATGTAAAGTTAGTGCTTCAAATATCCATGTCTCGTTGCATCAGTGTATGACTAATGTCATCACTAGAGCTTCATGCATTTTTACCCACTGCATAAGTGGATTTTGGTAGCCATCTTCATGCTGTCTGCTGGAGATATGCCCCCTTGCATCCATTGGATGGGCAACTTGATGGTTGGTCTGGAGATGGTGGCAAAGAGAAAAGTTCCTGCCAGGAATTGAAGCCTGTCATTGTAAGTCACAGTTTGACTACAGTTGGATAACAGGTTGACTTGTAATTAAATCATATTTTACTGTATAGTGGTGGCAGTGGGAAAACTGTGGAGCTTCCAAATGAAGTGGTAACAGCCCTGCACTTTCTGGAAAGTTTTGCTCGCTACTCTGGAATCACTCGCCAAGCACTTGCTGTCCACATTCCTGAACCTATCTTGGACCAGTACCAAACATTATCGACTTCTTGAATGCTGGCATCTTCAAACAGCTGTAGTGTGATGTAGGCATCACAGCCAGTGCATGTCTGTGCACTCCTGCATTCCAGGTGAACAGAGGATAAGTAAAACTAATTTGTGCATTGAGAGTAGCATGATAAAGTGGAATGTGTATGAGGTTAATAGTTACAAATACCACTGTTTCATATTGTCATACACCAGTTAATACCATTATGGTTGGAGGGCCGTTTCCTGCTACCATGCTTCTTATACCAGCGATTGGGATTGTAGGCAACTTCGCTTCACACCAGATTCCAAGGCGTGATATTGCCTTCATAGGTATCTGTAACTCGTGGTTCTATGGAAACCTGATATATATGCATTATGACAAAGAAAATTATTATTGAACAGGTTCAGCAGGAGCAATGGAAATAAAATGTAAAGGAGACAAATGTTTTTCACCTTTCTGGGCAGTATGATGTACCTGATTGCATACTGTGTTCAAAGAATATGCACTGCAGTGGGACTTCTGCCAAGTGGCTAATTAGAGTAGTAGGCAGAGAATTCTGCCTAGTTGTGAATGCTGCAGGGCCTGTGTAAGAATTGTACATACATAATGCACCTTCACTGACTTCACCTGTGGAAGGGACAAGAAGTGTGTTAATTGAAAAGCAGAAATTTATCTGTTTCCTTGTTGCATTGGACTTGATACCTGTAATACTAGTTCCCATTGTAAACTACAGATACATGCACTGTCAAACAAACCAGCTATATAAAAATGCAAAGATTATATTAAAATAACCCCCATGTGTTTTGACATGATAAGGTTATCTTCATAAGATTTCCTTCAAACACATAGTTACAAGAGGTTCACATCTGTATCCATATCTGTATCCACAAAATCTACAGAAATTCTATGTGTTTATTGAACACGTCGGCAACCTTCATATATGCAGTAGATAACTGTGGTGTTACATCCATCAATATGTGTCATAAAGCTAACAGTGTAGAGTTAAAATTATTATAATCGTTCATAACTTTCTGTTTTCTGTTGATGTTTTGTAGGGTGGGGTGTCCGTTAACTGTCTTGCCTGACCTTGCATTGGTATCTTGAGTTCACACACTTTTCGTACTGTAATCTCCCTCACACTGCTACTGCAAATGTGGTTGTACTCATTAGAAGTACAGTAGTAGTGCAGACTAGTGGTTGGGGAAGGTTGAGGTTAATTTGGCCCTTATCTTACCCTTGAAATCACTGCACCCCAAACTGCTGCCTCTATAGTACCAAGGACAGCATAAGAAATTCATGACATGAAAGATACCAGAGACATGGGAGCTTGATTTACAGCTACAGTGCCTGTGTTTATGATGGTGTGTACATGTATAAGCCTTTAGTAAATTAAAGCTATAATGCTCAGTAAAATAAACAATATGCACGTATAATCAGCAAATGAAATAATCTTCATGTACATAGTATGGAGTACATTATGTACTCAGTAAAATGCAAGAACTTGTAAGATGTACTTTCTCAGGCATTGTGTAATCCATTTTAGCAGTTTGGATATGAATAGTACAGTCTTGCAATCCCACTTGCATTGCTTTGTGATGTGCATAATTCACTGTGTTACAAATTTCTGTTGAACTGTTCATTCCTACTTCCTTTGGGAGGGAGAGGTTCTTGTTCCTTGCCAACTGCTGTTTTACTGCAGGGACCAAGGATGTATGAGGAGGTGACTGTGACCAGGATGGAGCATCTTCTGTTTGCCCAGTAATTGCTGGCTGAAATATTTTGTGCCTTGTGCTGAGAGAAATGAGGTATAAAGTCTTCTTGTAATTTTGTTGTAAAATATGATGCTAAAACCTTAATGTTTATGGTGTTTAGTGTCACGTTTGTGTGTATATAAATCATGGAAATAAAAATCTGTTGGCCTGCAAGCCTGCAGTGAGGTGTACTAGAAATTGTCTTTTTAGTGGAACAGCTGCACATGAATCATAAAAAATCTGCTGTCCTTGAATATGCCAATGCAAAGTTTTAAAGTGCCGTAATTTTTCGAGAAATGAGGAACTTTCAGCATATTGTGCACATAATCATAATTCTGAGATATACTGAAAGTAGTTGTAATGTATGGTGGTACCAGTCTTGCTATGGTAACACACTGAGCAAACAGCAGATGGTTTAAGGCAGTTTTGGTACATAAATTCCTGAATCAAGTAGCAAATGTGGACATTTTGATTCTCATGTTTGTTTCTTTATTGCAGTTACTTTTCCCAGCGTGGCCCCCGAATACTGGGGGGGGGGGGGGGTGCATAGCTGTGAATGTATTGAACAAGTGTCTGCACACAACCTTTATGGGGGTGATCCTCCAGGTTGGGGGTTGGGCTTGCAACTCTAAACCATAACAAAATCAATATGTTACAAAATGTAAGGTAAGAGGCAGGCTGTCATTAACATGGCAGTGAGCCTTCTGGCTGTATAAATTGTTGAGAATTTATTGTGTAGGTGAGGAATTGTTAGCTTCACAGGAAGAACTTTCATTTGTGGAGTTAGTAATTATCCCAGCAGTTTCTGTGCTTAAGACAAGTACAAAAAAAAAGGCTTGCATTATTTCAGATGTTGATGTGGTGACAGCAGCAAACATCTGTTCTCATTCCCTATTGTTTTGTGGTTACATAGAGACCTCTGGTGCAGGGGTGGAAGATAGCAGTGAGTCATGACCTGCAGAATACAGTGTCTAACACCAAGGTATGCTAGGGACTGTAAAGTATAATACTATAGTAATTCTTTGCAAGGACTGAAGGACAATTTTTGGAGACACGATAATAGCTGAAGATGAGTTTTGTCGTTGTGTCGAGAATGTTTTCAGAAGGAGTGAGGCCTGCTTAGAAACTGGAGGATGGCACTCACAGTGCTGTTCTATGAAATAAGGTATGTTGAACTTCTGGGAAAAAACAGGACTAAATTCCAGGCAAATGCTTGCTTCATGTGTGATAATGTTCCATAACACATGCCATGCCCAGGATAAAAAATATTTTTTGCATAAAGGATCTTATGTCTTTTTTCCTCATTTACTTTTTGCACTTCTCATGTTTGTGGCCCTGAAAAGGGGTCTTCAATATCCTGGTGTCTCATTTTACATTTCACCATATCCACGCCTTGTAACGGTGGTTTTGATAGATAATCCTTGACATCCAGCTATGTAACCGAAACACAGCCTCAACTATATGTTTGGTATGCAGGATTAATTGATCTCGATTAGGGACCCTGTCTTTTTACTGGGTCAGTTCTAGATTCATGTACGACACACCACAATTCAATGATTGCCGCCATCTCCCCACCTACACTTACGTGTTGCCAACATTAGTATCTTGACTCTGGGGGCTGAAACAGGCATGTTGCTGGTCACTGGGAGCATGACTTCACCCTTTAACTTTCACAAGTAACCGAACTCTTTTCACAAACTCTACGTTGACTTACTAAAAATCTGTGATGGGGGCCAATACTAACGATAGTGTGAACGTAACTGGTATTCATCCGTCTGACCACGGATCCGTGATCCAACCCACCCCTATTCTATGATCCATCGTTGATAAACGCGGTCACGGCGCAGTGAGGTATTTTCCGCGGTGTATTCCGCTAACCTCGGATTCAAATTTACGTAGGTTCACTCCCTACCCTCCAAATGTTTATATTCGTATTTATTTGTTAAAGTCAAATTGTAAGAGAAGGCCGCGTCCGCTAACACCGTTTTTCTTGGGAATCAGTCTCATATATAGCTTCAGTAACAGTATTACTTAATAACCAGTCTCTCAATCTGTCAGCGATATTTATGGATATTGAAATATCCCTGTAAGTCTCACAGTCTATATGTCTTTGTTATCAGAGTTCTTAAAGATAAGCAGACTTTGTACACTTTCCTTGATACCTTAAAATCTGGAAAAAATGCATCATCTTCGTCCACTTCATCTAGTAGTTCCAACCGTTCGAAAATTCTGTAAATTTATCCAGCATACTTTACACTCAGCTTCTTAGCGACAAGGAATGGTTTGCCTTTTCTAGTTTTCTGTTACATGTGTACTACAACACCACTCCTTGCTTAAAGCTACAGTTTAAATATGCTTCTCCAAAATTCTGTAAATTCGGAAATTCTTCAATGCGCCGAATGTATCATTGTGACTTCTTTTTATACCACAGGCGCTTTCATTGGATATGCACATGTGGAGTACTTACATGGATCCACAGTCGCCTCTAGCGTGGCACAAAAAAGTTTAATACGTGAATCAAGGAATTTTCATCACATGCTATTGGTGGTATAGTTGGCAATAACAAGCGACAGTGTAATGGCTGACAGAAAGAAGAGTGACACGTCAAGAACGGTGAAAAATCCTCTTCTCTCAGCTGCTGGCAGTGGATTTCCCTTTGAAAATTTTTCCGGTAGTGCGCTTTTGATGCCAGTTTCACAAAATGTCTCATCGGTGTTGTCAGAAGGTGAGCAGATTTGTCTGTAATAACTACCATATTACATGTTCCTGGACTTCGTTCATGTGTTAAGGATGTTTGGTTATGTCGTTATAACCCAACATTTTGATGTTACAAGAAGGGAATTGTAAGATCACGTACACGTGCTACCATAGTAATGTTCCCTGGAACTAGTTTAGAATACAGATACAAAAATAGATTCTGTTATCATATCATATAATTCGCATTGAAATTTAAATCTGTTCTGAGGAATTATTTAAGAAGTTTTATATTTTTCCACTTGCCGGTGGGAACGATTGGACTCAGTGCATCGTTCCCATTGATCTTAGGTTTTCATTCAGCTTCAGCATGTAGTGTGTGAAGCCACTTGCTCCATTTGAACTAATGTTTACAGGCATTTTCCAGTCATACCAGCTTCTTTGTGTCTGCAGCACATCCCTAGATTGTGGCCTGTTGTGGCCTGTGGACACACATTTCCTGAGCTCCTCACTTCTATGTCACTTGTGAGCCAAAAGCTGTAGCGTATTGACATACACCCTCTTGTATATAGATGCTTTGAGATAACAATTTTTGTGTCTGTGGTAAGGTCTGTGACTAATGCACATATAGAGAGTGTGCTATATGCAGTTGATATGACAGTTTGATATGATACTTGCACACTTGACATAGCTTCTCTTTCAAAAATATCCACAACTAAATAGCATTTGAACCCACCTAACTTCAGCGGTTCTGACATGTTACACATGGTGATCTTAGTAGTACATCTACATATTTTAAACATTGTGGATTACAACATTTGTGTGTGTATTACATAAATGTATATCTTGCTTGTACTTCTATATGTGTGTGTGTTTGTAAACCTTGGGTGCTTCCTACTAGTATCTTAAATGATCCCCCTGGGGATGGCCATGTAGGCTGTAACATGTTGGAGGAAAGTCAAATGTTGTTGTGACTTAAAACTCCTGTATATTTTGTTTGTTATATTTATTTGTTATATTGTTCATCCAGTCTGTGTGTACATGACATAAGCACAAGGCTTAGCTGTGGCGTACTTGTGCTGAGTACTAACCACAGTAGGTATAAAAAAATGCGTTTAGTATATAGGAATGAAGTTATTCAGTAACCTATCACCAACCATTATGGGTTTAAATAATATAAGAGTACTTAGCTAATGCATAGTATTTGTCATTTCACTCCTGTGTACAAGAATTCAGCTCAAGCGAAAGTTCTAAATTGTCTTCCGCACACCCAATGGAATGAACCATCTTGAAAGAAGTTGCTAATGAACAAGATTTTTCTTCTGTACTATTTTTCCTCTTTTCTTCTCTCCTGTTCTACCATGCCTGTCTCTGTGTCTTGACCGTTCCCTCTCTCTCCTTGACATATCATGTCACTCATAATACATATGTACTGCTGAAGCCTAACAACCCAAAGTGACTTGAACCATGCATCCTAGATCTGTAAGCAGAAATTGTAAGCACTACACCATAAGCACAAAGCTGAACATGGTTTTTGAACTTCCTTTTATTGTAACAGTACCTATGTGACAGCTAGTCAGTTACACTTGTTCAGTACCATTACATTGTAACTAAAGCTGCTCAGACTTCATTTGCTCTGGCTTCAGTGACTGGTCATTTACTGGGGCTTTTCCCTTTACAAATGCAGTGACCCTCATTGAAAACTTGTACCACTTGTAGATGGACATTTTCGTTGGTGGTTTCCTACCAAACGCTGTGCAGAATCTCCTTTACAGCGTAATCACAGACTATAATTTGTGATACTAGAGTACACGCATGGCTTTCTGCATCTGAGGTTTCCACAGCTGTGTTGTTGGTGCCACTGGTGGCAAGCCTTGGAAACTCAACTCGTATGAGTTCAAAACTTGATCATATTACCTACGTGAATATGCTTAATTTTCATTTCTGCCCTTGTACAGTTCATGAACAGTACTACACGAAAAACATCTACATTTAATGTGTTTACCCTGTATTCAGCAGTCCCTTGGATCTGGGATCTTCATAGCCTCATATTAGTTATGAAGTCCTAAGAGGAAACCATTTTCTGTCACTCTTTCGACACATTTTTTGTGGCATTAGTAAGGATTTTTATATTTAGCAAACTAGTGCATGTAGTGCAAGTTTACATCTAGCAAGAGATTTAATGAGACATATTGTGTGGTTTGACTTTAATGGCCACTGAATCCTTGACATGATTCAACATTTGGCAGATAATTGCAAGAATTTAGATTTTATTATTGTGTGGAAATTTGTAACTGAGTATAGATGTTTGTAATATTTTAACATTACATGCATTACGTGATCAGTA
Organism: Coptotermes formosanus; assembly: GCA_013340265.1. Classification (NCBI taxonomy): domain Eukaryota; kingdom Metazoa; phylum Arthropoda; class Insecta; order Blattodea; family Rhinotermitidae; genus Coptotermes; species Coptotermes formosanus. The sequence continues at coordinate 458,695 of BLKM01002316.1, forward strand.
GACTACAGGAGGAATTGTATTGTTCAGGGAGGTCCTTTATGCTGAGTGTGTGGCACGTTAACACTTTGATGAATCCTGAATCAGCGAACTACTTTTAATGGTTTTGTTATCATTGACAGTATGAAGATGATGTAAAAACATATTTATTGTTGCAATTTTCATAGTATGGTTGTCTCTAAGTTCTGAAGTGATTTTCAATTAATGGGTATGTTATAGGATATAATATTAATGCATTAATGTATGCACGCTATGACAACCTGCTAGTGCTTTATTGCATTACTGTACATAAAAGCAATCCCATTGCAGGCCTGGACAGGCCCTTAGGGTTCCAGGAGGTTGAGGCTCCGAAATTTCTAGACATTCAGCACTTGAAGGTGGTAAGGTTGTCATCCCTATGCACCAGCCGCCTTTACACTCGAGGAAATATTCCTGGTACTCATTACTGTTAGAGGCTGAGTCGACCCCAGGGCCTTAGTGTTGCTGGAAGGATTATGTCAATGAAAAATTCCAGTGACACCATTGGGGATTGAACCCGCGAATTACTGTACATAGGGTTGATCAAATCAAACATGGATCCCTGCCCATAAACCTGTGTGTGTTTAATGAATTTATCTGTCTTCCCAGTGACACACAAGCAGTAAATTTCCTGTCCTGCATACTCAGTTGTATTAAACCCAGAAGGTAAATACAGGACGATAAACCACAAGTTGGGTGGAATAGAGTTAAATTGTGTGTGGTTTCAAAATGGCTTTTCATATTAAGACAGCTAGTTGTGTGAATGAGTAGAAGATTTTCCTTAACAATTTTGGTGTATTCAGACATACCATTTTTAATAGTATTTTTGACCATTCTCACAGATGATAGAATTCAAACAGTTCTGTAGAAAAGAGTGCAGGAGTGTGGTGCATGTAATTCTGGTGTTTGGCAAGCCCATATATTGTGGAATTCTTTTGCTTCTTCCAAAAAATACAAAGATGAAACTGGTGGAATTATGCCAGCTGGACAAAATCTTATAAAACACAGTGTCCATATTAAAATATATGTGAAGTGAAACTTCATATGAACTGTATAAATCTTTCACTTCAAAGTTATGTGAACTCAGTAAGCTCAATAATATTGCCGATTTTAAAAACTTGGATGTTTGTGCCATAATAAAATCTTTTCTCATTAGTAATCAATAATTATTTAAAATCTGAGTGTCATAAAGTATTGTCCGAATACCTCCACACAGTATTATTGCTTAGTGTGCAGAATGTTGGAAATTATGTGAGTGCTGCTTCTTACAAAGCAAAATGGCTAGAACAATAATTACGATAATCAGTAGAAGAAGTATGACTCCCAAAACTACTGCTGCAATCTCAGCTTCTGAGAGCCATTCATTATCTGAAATAAACCACATTCATGACACTTAAGACAGTTTATGTTTTGAAATATACCTTGCATTCTTATATGAAAGTTTTGATTTGGTCATACTATACAGTATTAGGAAAGAACATGGAGATGGGACAGATTGATGGATATTGGAATTGTCAGTTTTCTTTTTCTTGTTTTTTTTAAATGTTCTTTTTACCAAATGCCAAAAGTTCTGTGCTAAAAAACCTCTAATCTTGGTTAGAATGAGAAAGATGATGATAAAACATTCGAGTGCAATGTAGAACAAAGTTGAAGGGCTTTCTGGCTTGAATTTGGCTTCACACTAATTTTTAAAGAACTTGGAACTTGTTAATCAGACAGAGCTCTTTGTGTGTACAGTTTACTTTATACTTAGACTGCAGAATGGACAGTAAAGGTTTTCGAATTTCTGAGTGTGTGTGTAGATATGTAGGAAAATGAGACTGCGGTAGAAGTCTTTTGATCTAGCACCCACATGACCAGACAGGTGCCAGATTATCAAATATTCCAGATTATTAAACGGTACCTCTACTGACCTAAGTTCTTAGAGGTAATTTGTTGTTACTGCTCATATATTTAGGCTGTGCAACCAATCAGAGAAGTGTTACATAGGTATCTCCTTCAGCTGCTGATTCAGGAGCATCAGGATCCCCTTCTGGGTTTTCTGGAGTCTCTGCAGTTTCTACCGGGGATGCTGAAAGACTGGGAAACTGTAGCTCAGGGGTCTCCATAGTTGAAGAAGTGGGTGGAGTAGGAGACAAGGGGTCAGAAGATACCACAACCATCAATGTAGGGATACTCTTGAATTCCATTATGAACATTGGTATTATTATGAGGATTTCTGGGGAGTCAGCTTCTGGATGAAAGGAATTCTACCATATATTGTGAAATAACTTGGGCAGTTGACTCTTGTTTGAATCTTTTCATAATGTTTCTGTAAATGTCATATAAGAAACTTGCTGACTTTCATCAAAGTAGTGGAATTATATCCACTTCTCCTCTCTAGCATCCAGTTTAAAGTAACTGAACTTTGCAAGAAACCAGACCTTGATCTGGTATGTGATGGAGCTATGTTTCAATTCTTGTGAATGAATTTGCTTTTAATGTTTCTGAGTACTATCCTTTGAAAGAAGTGTTACACAGCAGCATTTAATTATTATTAGGATTATAATTACTTGTGCATTAGTGGACTTTTCTGCTTGCTGCTCTACAGTTTTGTGCTATGCAGCTTGCCTGTATACTGCTGTTAATATAAAAACACATACAGAATATGTGGTTGCTGTTTGTGTATACAGTGTGGACATACCAGCATTGGCATCAATATGCCGGGTGATGTAATTGCCATTTGCATCTGTGGCTTTGATGTCGACAGTGGGTCTGCAGCAGGAAGCAGTGTATGTTATTGGAACAGGTAGCTTAGTGCCTGCAATAAAGCTGGTTGGGAAATCCACTCCTATTGGGTTAGATGTCACACTGATGAGTCCTGGAATTAAATCAGACGTATGAGAAAATCTTCAGACAAAATGATTATTGCTCTTTATGCTGCCTCTTAATGAATTGTATCAGTGTTGTATATTCTCGGGATAGGGTTTTGAAGTCGGTGGTTGTAGCCTGTTTCAAGGCACCCTTTACTGGGGAGACTGAGAATTTGCTTTATGTTACCCTCCTGGCACCTGGGGTTTTTAGGTGGCTTCTAGGTTTTTGGAAAATTTGTGAACCACTCGTCTGGAGTATTCCATTTGCACTGACTGGATAGTGGGAAGACATTCCAAATGCCAGAGTTGCTGTTATCACCACCACCACCACCACCACCACCACCACAACCACCACCACCACCACCACCACCACCACCACCACCACCACCACCACCACCACCACCACCAACATCAAGATTTCAGATCGTAAATTTCATTATCATCATTGTTGTATCATGATTTGCACTGTGATGTTCACAGTCATATGAATTACTTGATGGGGATAAAATTCTGTAATTAATTTGGAAGGGAAACTAGGGAGTATTGATTATACACCCTCTTTGTGTGGCCTGATAATGTACACACTTTTCAGCAGTACAAGAATACAGATATACAAATGTGTTTTGTAATTTTGGGTGCACAATGTTACAAATTATGAATACATACAAAAGGTGACTGTCATGGTAGTCTCTGTTATCTTTTTGTAGGATTTAAAATTTCTTTTCAAGGACATAAAAAATTCTTTCGTTACCAGTGAACCATGTGTTAGCTTGTGTTTCACAGTAGCAGAAGCATGCAGAACAGTCCTCATCTGTGCATGTCAGGGGTTTGTGAGAGTTTGAAATATTAAAAGCAAACTTGATGAATGCATATCATGGTTTTAATTTTGCAAAAAGTAGTAGTTGCTGAATGTGTTAACTGCAGTGATATGGAAACGAGAAACACAGACTGCAATGTGCATCTTGAAACAAAGTAACCCACTTTCAGAAGATGAAGATTCTGTGATTATTCAGGACAGAGCACCCTTTGATGCAGACTGATTTGTTCAGATATAAGCATGCCAGTTATTATGTAAGAATGAAACCTGGAAGTGTAAAATTAGCAAATGTCCATTTCATTGTTCTTGCAGACAGGTTTCTTAGTTGAAGTAAAAACATAGAGATATGACCAGTATGGCTTATCATACAGTTTATCTACCTGAATGACTGTCCTGCACAGTGGCCTCCATATTCCAAGTTGAAGTTGAACAACTTTCTTGGCGCACATCCTTACAGTTACTGTTCACTGAATAGTTGATGATTGGGCGATCTGAATCAGAGACCTACAAAATTATCCATAAACAATAAGTACTGTATGAGATTTGACTTTTGGGTTATGTCTGCATTAATGCTCCATTGGTATTTATTGACATTGTTTCAACTACATAGGTCATATAAATTGGGAAGATAGTTGGGAATTAGATGTGAGCAAGAATGTGAAAGAGCCAATCCCAGTGGCCGAGTGGTCTAAGGCGTGGGTCTGCGGCCGTTCGCTTTCTGAGATTGTGGGTTCGAATCCCCCAGGGGCATGGATGTCTGTCTCTTGTGAGGGTTGTGTGTTGTCAGGCAGAGGTCTCTGTGATGGGCCGATCACTCATCCAGAGGAATCTTACTGAGTGTGGTGTGTCTGAATGAGTGTGACTGAGGAACCTCGTAGAGGAGGCCTAGGCCGACAACGGCTGTTGAGCCATGAAAAAGATGTGAAGAAGGTGGTCATAGCCTGTCTGAATGTACTGCTTGAACATCCACACAGATTGCTGTGTTTACGCTGAAATACAGTGCTTTAGCTTCTTACTCGTGTGGTGTTCAGAGCGGAAAACTCTATGACGTGAGCGTAGAGTTTTTGCAATAGCAACCTGCTTGAATAAATTCAGTATGAACATCGTAGTTAGTGGCCAATGAGACTGCAGATCATTGTTTTGAAACGTCCTGTGAAGGCCTGATGATGCCTGTTTTGTTTCATGTGGTGAGGCTGATATGAATTAGAAGTTAATTACAGTACAAGTTAATGATCTGTTTCTGTCTGATGGTTCCTTAGATGCAGTCATGAAAGAGAAAGCAAAACATTTATTTCACGCATGTTGTTTCACATTACAAAAAAATGTCATATTTTTGAACCCTTTAAAGACGAAGCGTATCTGTTTTATATAAGGACTCAGTGCGTACCGCGCTGTAAACACTCTCCACTTCAGTTATAAAAACCAGTCTCTTAATGTTTTATAAGGCAAAAGTTGCTGTTTGTTCTGAGATCCATACAAAACACATAAACGCAATGTGGGCACCACGTAGAATTTTTTAATGTTAAACCTGGTGGTACGTAAAGTTACCGCTAGGCTTTAAAAGGTTAAATGTCTCTCACCACAAAATTTAAGGTGCCATACTCGTATGCTAATAATGGTGCTAGTGTTGCTAGTGCTGTAATGTTGGTCCCTCATGAGTGTGGATAGGCCCCATGTTGGTTTGAGAAGGTACCAGCAACAGACATAATATAATAAGTCTGACTTTACGCATAAAATAAAGAGTGAAGAATAAAAATAAAAGTGGCAATGACATATTGTTTGTTGATGAATGTGGCCATGGCAAATGTTTGCTTGAGAATTGCTGGATACAAGTGAGACAGATTCATAAAAGAGCATGGAAGTCACCTTTTTTTGGCGTAAAAGTACTTACTGGTGGTAGTCCTACAGACAAGTAAACAGCGCGGCTGACAGCAGGATATGATGACCAATATGGACGAGTTGAAAATTGAATTATAGCCGTTGTACCTTGTTGTATATTTCTAATTGGTCCTGTTACCGTAACTTCAGTGGATCTTCCTGGAGGTATGTCGGCCCTAGACAGACAAAGAATTAATGAGTGCATCATAGAAACAAAGTATCTTGAAGAAAGAGAAGGCTTGTCATTTGTGTATCATCAAAAGTGAAAGTAATTCACAAAGTGTTTGATCCCAGACATTACTACTGAATTGCTGAGAACAAATTATTACATTTTTATGATTCTGAAGGAACATACATGTAGTAGTTCCAGGGTCTGGGGCCTTGTTAGCAGGCTAATCACCATGATAATATGCGATAAATGCTTTGATAGTTGTTAGTAATGTATGAGTATAATAACATAAAATTGTGGAGTGCCATGTTAAAATATAAAAATTAAAACTGGTAATGATGTTTTGGAAGATACTGGATTGGTTGTGTAAGCAGTTGGTTTAGCAAACAGAGGCAGTTACATTTAGGAAGAAGGGCAATCTTAATGTTTTAAATATTGGAACAAAATTGAAAACTGTTGTTCACATGAGTAAAATATGAATTATTTTCACTACTGTTGTGCAGAAGAAATGTAACTACATTGCACCTGATCCTAAAAAAAGTAAATGGAAAATGTGTCGCTATGTGGGTAGTGTTGTTCCAGGTAAAAGCTTGTAAGTTGTGTACTGTTTTCGAAATGTAGGATAAGCCATAAAAATTATGAGTGGAATAAAAATTTACAAGGTCGATGTCTTCAGAACTATAAAATGTGTCAAACCAATGAGAAAAGGCTTTAGAACCCATTGGTTAGACCCAGGGGTGCACAAATCCTGGGTGTCAGGTCTCCTGGGCAACTAAATTTTGTAAGATGGTGCCTAATATTTGTGTGTGCTCAGTATGGAACTTGCTTCATGTCACGCTTCAGGCACCTAGAATTTTGAGGTGGCTTCTAGATTTTTTGACAATTTGTGGACCCCAAGTTTAACCAACAGTTACTTTTTATAAGGGTTTGGTGTTCCTCTCATTCACAGATTTTTGAGAACGACTTGTGAGGAATGATGAAGGCATGTAGAAAAAATCTGTGCTGTATTTGACCAATTTCAAATCCGAGATCTGCGGTGTGGGAGTTTAGTGCCTTTTGTCTCAACTGCAAGATCCCCTGTCTGTGTAAGCATAGATATTTAATTTAGCTCAGAGATTGTAAGCTGGGATAGCCTAGTTGGTATAGTGACTAGGCTATGGGCTGGATGGACCAGTGTTTGAATCCTGGTGGGGCATGAATTTTTCTCTTCTCCCCGTCCTGCCCCAGCCACCACCGTTCATTGGGTGCTGAGGCCTCTTTCGCTAGAGGTAAAGTGGCTAGGGCATGAGCCCGTCTAGTCACATCCATCTAGTGCTGTGGGGAGCTATACCTCCACTTTCCCTATATGCCTTCATGGTGTGTGCAGGGATGCTTTATCTGTACCTTGTGCCATTGATTGTAAGTCTTTGGTGTAGAGGTAGTGAAGAGTGTAAGTGATTGAACCCTTCTTACATAATTATATCTATTAATGCTACATCCTCTTTCTTTGATCTTGTTATGCTACACCAGTCACGTGTTTAACATGTTCTGAAACTGAATGTTTACAAGTAGAAGAGAATACTCACACTGGTGGTGTGATGAAGAGTGGTGGAGAACTAAATTGGTAATTTCTAACTTGGCATGTGAAGGTAAGGCGTACAGGTTGAGGCTGGTGATTGGTGACATTGAAAACCAGTCTTACTAAATCTCCAGATTGAACCTGAAGGGTTGACTGGGGTAGCACATCAACAGTATAGGGAACTGCATAACTTCCTATCTGGCGTTGCAATTCCACCAAACGTTCAACAACTTCGCCTGTAACATACAGTGAAGGGTACTGGTTATGGAGATAAGAAATGATGGAGCACTTACGTGTAATCATTAGTGCTGTTCCTTCATGTTTGGAATGCACCATGTTTGAAGCTCAGTTGGGAGACTGACTGTCATGACAGGGCCACGGCTTGCCTCAGTTTTTCAAGGCCAGTGTTGGGTTAGTTCTTTAATCCCTTCACAGTATGAAAGCTTGTTCTGAAAGACGTTGCTCATTGGTGACGTTGGTGAAGATACACTTCTGGCCATCTCTTGCTATAGGTTTGAGGCACTCCATTGTTATGATAAAATGTATTTTTTTGCCATAGAGCATGTGAATAGCATGTAACGTATAGGAAGTAACAGGAGGCTGGAGAAAATTGCTCGATGAGGAGCTTAAGAATGTGTACTTTTAGCTATGTGCTATATGGGTGATCAGGGAGGATGGTGAGACATGTGGCACACATGGGAGAGAAATGCATGCAGGATTTTTTTTAGAAAGCGTGAAAGAAAGTGATGTTTGGAAGACGTGGGCATAGATGGGAGGATCGTACATAGATGAATCGTAAAGAAACAGGATGGAAGGGCGTGGACCGAATTCACCTTGCTCAGGACAGGGACCAATGACAGTCTTCTGTGAAGATGGTAGTGAACTTTTCGTGTTCCGTGAAGCACTGGGACAGGTTTCTGTTCGTGTACTTAGGGTTTTTCCTGTCATTATCATTTCAGTAATGCTCTATAGTCAATTTCATTCATATATCATCCATGTTGTGTAATTTTAACATTTGATAGCGTCCTTAAATATAACAGCTACATAAATGGAGCAAATTTCTTGACTAGCTGAGGGACAGTTAGTTTTTTCACGGGGATTGTGGTCCATGCGGCTGGTCAAAATTCTTGCATGTACTTTAGAATCAGTCTAGTGGCACTGATTTAACGGAATGTCAAATACAGTAGAATCACTGTTGCCTCTTGTTGGATTTCGTGTTTCGTTTCATTTAACGTTCAGTTTCATGGATTCTAAATCAGTAACTTATATATTAATCTTTTCCGCTTATTTTCCCTAGTTTAATGTTAATATCCGTAGTTGCCGAAGGAACCTTAAAAGATAGTTTTATTGCAGTTCATTCATGCTTGTGCTTTCGTTCTGTGCCATATCCATTTTGTATGTTTAGGCCTAATTTTGAAGGCTGGGAGTCTTGGGATATTTAACGCCAAGTTCTGAGTGGATGTCTTTGTTCGGGGCACTCTTATTCATGAGTACTTACCGTCATTTGTGCTGGCAGTTAGCTGCAGGTATAACGGCTCAGTTGACAGCTTGTGTTCTGGGATGTCAATTTCAGGAAGAAGCTCATTGTCTGGATTGTACTTCAGTTGTCTTAGTTCATTGCCGTCTTTATTCACCAGACTCACATTCTGGATAGTTGCAATGGTCTTAGGAACGCTTAGTTGAAATTGTATACTGGGATTAATAGGCCCTGAAAGAGACAAGAATCTTGTGTATATGGCAACCGTGGCACGGCATTTCTGTTGAGCATCGCCCATTGTCGGAGGTAGTCTATATCCAGAATGCGGAAATTGTTTTTTTTTTGAGGTATTGGAGGTAGCGTAGCTGGGGTGGAGGGGGTTTACTGGTGCCCCCGACCCGGCCAGCAGAGTCAAGGGGGCGGTAAAATGAATATTTAAGTGAAAAACGTTGATTTGCCATACTCAAAAAAATTGTAGAGTATGCTGCCAAGCAAGGGAAATTCGCTGTCCCCATTCTTCTGTATGGAAGCGAAATGTGGACCCTCAGGCAAAAGGGTAAAAAAAAAAGATTGACATCAGTTGAGATAACATTTTTGAAAAGAACAGCGGAATACACTCTTTTTGACCACAAAAGGAGTGAAGAAATTTTGGAAGATTTGAAAGTAGAACCAGTTGACGAGAAACTAAGAAGATACAAATCAAATTGGCTACAACATGTAACAAGAATGGCCAAGAGGATGCCAAAAGCAATGCTGAATTATAGACCAAATGGACGAAGATGACTTGGAAGGCCTTTGAAGAAACCATTAGACGAGGCCGAAAAAGGTCTATTGAGGCCTAACCCGTAACGGATGATGATGATGATGATGATAATGATGATGAAGGAAATTCAATAAATGTGATTTTTTAAAGTTTATAATTTATGTTAGTGTGTCCATTGTGATTTCTCGCCCCGGGTCCTAGAAAACAGCTTCGCCACCGCCTATAGGCCACGGGCCCTGTAAGAAATAACTAACGTAAGAATTTTATGCGTGTAAGTTCCGTGGGTTTTGCGCTGCAGTATTCTTGGACATTCTTCATTATGCAAGGTGCGTTGTGCAAGCTGTTACACGAAGTAGATAAAAAAAGAATGCATAATGCAGACGCTATGCCCATTTATATCTTTACGATTCTGGGCGCTCGTCCATCCGTAAAGTGGGCAGGAGTTGAAACATGTACTCAGTGACGTTTCTGGGGGTCCGGGGGCAGCGTAAGTTCCCCGACACACGTAACACCAAACGTAGTTATACTAGAAGTGCGTTGCTTTGTTGTGTACAAAGCTGAGAACGGAGCAAGGATGAAGATAAATGACGTAAATTTTGGATCAGTACAACGCTTCTGATAACCTTCAAATCGTCTTCTTGTGTACGATAGTTTGTTTTTAATTTCTTATATTTCTATTTTATATCGTATCTCTGTGATTAACATTAAGATGATATGCTGAAGAAATGAAATATGAGTTCCTTATGCACTTCTGTGAAACACCTGTGAAAACGTAATTCGTAAGACTGGGTCTACTCGTATTTGTCCTTGCATTTGGTAATTATGTTTTATAAAATGAAAACTTGAACGTTTAGTCACTAGACCGGTTTATTACGCCGGTAATTTTGCTCCCGTCCCTGATAGGGGTCTTAGCTTTTTAAATTGGCTAGCGTGGGGAAGTCAGGATAGCTCAGTCGGTATAGTGACTAGTCTGTGGGCTGAACGATCCGAGGTTCGACAGGGGCCAGAGTGTTATTTCTTTTTCAAAATGTGTGTACCGTTTCTGAGGCCAACGCAGCCTCGTACTGTGGGGGGGGGGGGGTACCGGCGGTTATTTCCCCGGGGTAAAGCGACTGGGGCCTGAATTGGCCATTCATCACGACCTATTGCCGAGGTTAAGAATGAGTGGAGTTATACCTCAACTCCGCTGACTGCGTTTAAGGCGAATACAGGGACAACTTTACGCTTTTCTATTAAGGTGGCTGTCGTGGAGTTGACATATTGTCAATAAAGTTTGGTAAGAATGACATGTTCGCATTTGTTAATTTATTCGTATTTACATTAAGTGACGCACATGAATTGTGCCTATTTGTGTCGATGGCGGGACCCGTGACGTGGGTTGCTGCCTTTAGTATTACTAATTTTGACCGAAGTCCGATCCTTGAAATCGCAGTTGCTGTATATCATACCGTATTAATACGAGCGAACCCGCTGTCTGTATCTCATTGACAGCGTGCAGCGTGGATCTTCCCAGTTGGTGAGTTACAGTTTCACGCCGACTACGATTCTTTGGTTGATGGGTTTGGGTTCTTCAGATCCAGGTTACAAGGAAGAATTTTTTTTTGGATCGATCATTTTTTTCTGTACAATACAGGTACAGAAATGACAAAATAATAACCGTTTCCGTTAATCTGCTATGGTTTTTCTTCTCGCTATCATTTTCCTCTTCCTTCCGTGTCCCCTTTTTATTCCACTTTATTCTTTATCTTTTCTTCCTTTTTTCTGTGTCTGGGTTGTCTGTTTCCTGACACTGGCACTCGTGTTCCCATTAGGGTCCGAAGGGTTGAGAGTTAATAAAGTACCGTGGTTTTTATAACCATCTGTTTTTGGTTCTACCCTTTTCAGAACCGCTTTTTGAGCCGTAGGTTACTTAGCGCCCAGTGGGAGGTAATTTCGAATGATGAATTTGGTAGTATTTGGAGTGTTTTGGCACATTTTTAGATAGTTTACTGTAGGGATGTACAAATCCCGGGCGTCAGATCGCTGTGGCGACTAAATTTTTTTTACGGTGGCGCCTGATATTTGTGTATCCTGTGTGTGGAACTTGCTTCATGTCACCCTTCTGGTTCCTAGAATTTTGAGATGGCTCCTAGATTTTTTGAAAATGTGTTCACCCCTGGCCTGCTGTGTTACCGAAGCATTTACGTGGGGTAAGACTAAGGAAAGGTACGAACATTCTATAAATTAGCTGATCTCGATGCCAAGAATTGAATTCGGACCGTGTCGAATATAAAGCAGTGTTGTGCTTAATCACATACATGATGTCCGGTGACGATGTACGCCTCCCCCTGCCCCCCGGCAAATAATTCGTATTAAAAACAAACTTAAACGAGCGCGATTAAAGATAAACTTTAACCATGTACCCGTGGAGGTCGAACGCCCCCGTTTTATGTGTGGATAGTACCGGCTTAGAGAATCTCCACCTGGTTTGAATAAAGGAGCAGTGAGAAAACACCTCAAAACGACAATAGGAAAGATATTTTACTAAAGCTATGCAACGTTGTGTGCAGAGTTCATGTTTCCGAAGCGATGCATGGTATCTGAAAGACCATGACAGAGCAGGACAAACTGCACTATGAAAGTTTCTTGCGTCGTGTTAAGAGTGACGTCAAGACGTGGACTACAAAGTGGCTAAAAACGACGGCTATCAACAGTTACCAGTTAAATCAGAGACGAATGCAGGAAGCGTATATACGATGTCAGAGGAACAAAAAGATGTTGGAAGACTTAGCAGTACGTAGAGTCCAGTTTGACTTTGAATATCGAAACGTAGCCTGCTTCAAGACACCCAGTCACTGGTGTGGAAGAAGAAGAAGAAGAAGAAGAAGAAGAAGAAGAAGAAGAAGAAGAAGAAGAAGAAGACCAGTTTTAAATTAAATGAACGTAACTGTAAAACATTGACAAGAAGTGGGATTAGTGCCCCACTGTCCTTAAACTAATGATAATATCCTGACCTTATAAACATGGCCTCAGACAATATAAAAAAACTAGTTGTGGTTGTGGTAGGAGTACGAGGTGCCTTAGAGACGGTACAGTTTTCGTGTTAAATTAAGAAGACTGAAAGTACTTTCCAAATGATAATATTTGTGAATTTTGCAGTCATCTCCCTATTACTGGGTGTGTTTTTGTACTATCGACGCCAAGACGGACGGACTGACTGTCAGTAATAGAGTGACTTGGACTTAGTCTATCAACATGATGTTCTCAGAGGACAATTTATGTTCTGAATTTTGTTCGCATAACGCCAACCGGTTTGACTGTGCCGAACGTGAAAAAAGTTTGATCAGAATTCATGACTTACTATCCAGCAAAAATAGTGGAAAGGTGTTGAGGTTCTGGCAAGTTCAAAATCAATTTGTGCACGTCTCAAACACAACAGAATATGATATGAACTCAAACTTGTAGGTCACAGCCGCTCTTCATCTCAATGTGTTTTTAACTGGAATACATCTGTTACTGGCCATAAACATCTACCAGTCTTTCCCCTGCGCCACCATTGCAAGCTCACTGCTCTTCTCGTGAGTCAACAACGGTACGACTGGTGGTGAAGACCCAGAGCTCACCGGGGCAATTTCGACGGACGGTCCACAGGTACATGCTGTGTCGAAGGTGTCGCACCGACTTGTTTAACAGACTAAATGAAGAAGAACCTCTGCATAGTGAACTTGAAACGGGATATGATGATAAAGGCGCAGAGAGAGAGGAAATGAAAGAGGACAGATAATGACTTAAAAAAGGAAAAGAGGAAATAGGAAGAGAGCGAAAAAATGAGTGAAGGATTGAAATTCGAATTTTAGTTATCACTTTGTCATTACGCACAAGCCTGCTGTCGCACAGAGACCTCTACCTGCTGCAGCTTTACCTTCATGCTTGGTGTCGTTTGCGTTCACCGAGGGAACTGCAGTCGTGCTGGCATTGAAGTAGAGGCTGCTCGTTCCCCTCACGATGACGTTATAGTGAGTGTCCGCGTCTGCGCCTGCTGTTTTGAGTGTCCATCTTCCTGGCACCGCGACGCTGGTATTGAGCTGTACGCTGAGGGTATTGTGGTCTCGTATGAGAACTGTGTGTCTCACCCCGGTGTCTTGTCTGAGATCAATTGCATTGCCTGTGAAACACGCAACATCCTAAATACAATAGTCACAGTTCTTACGTGGTGGCTGTCGGTTTCGTCTGAGGTGAAGGAAATAACCCTGCTCGATGCTAGCAGTTGGTAAGCCTGTTCTTGGATTAACGACTGAAACCATGTGGAGACAGTAGACATTTGTATTTTGATGTTACAGTTACTTGTAGTGCGGTTTTAAGGGCCAATAAGGAGTTGAGAGGGTAAGTTTAAAGTGAATTCATGAGAAATAGGGATTTAACTGGCCAAGTTTAGAGTTGGTCTTTATGGACTCATTTATGATCTTGCGTGTTACGTAAAAGCCAGAAATCTGGACCAACTGAGGAACTGTGAGCTTCTCAGAGACAGGCGTTGTGGACTCAGCGATTTTATTTGGTGGTTACTTTTTTATTTCGTTCTATCTTGAGATTGTGCGGGACTGACACCATATGTTCTATTGAAATTGTCGGCTGTCAGTAGAAAAGGAGTGAAAGTTGTCCTCTGTGTTACACTTGGAGTACATGTCCATGATTTGTATTGTAATCCAACACAGAGTTTCCAGCAGAGTCACATTAAAATTGCACCATTACAGTGAACCATTTTGATACGCAATATTTCATAATCCGGAACTCGCCATGACTGTGCTGGATTTCCCATCATATGTGTAGAACAGACGTCACATATTTACCAATAAAGGGCGGTTACTGACTCCACGATGACAAAAAAGTGGGAAGCGTGCACTGCTGGTTCTTTGAACCATCGATTTTTTTACATGCAAATTTGTTATTTCGTTTGTTCATCATGATGTTCATTTCTTGCAGATACAAGCACAGTGCTGCAAAATTAGACAGCACACCGAATGTAATCATAGATTACGTTTGCTTGTATTTCTTTAAACATACACTACATCATATCGAAAGATTGTAGACGTTAACCGTATTGTATGTACACAGGGCTGCCAATTTATCATACAGGAGACCGTTTCTGAGATATTTTTGTAGTTTGATGGTTCGTGAGATTACCGAATGTATACTCCTAGTACCAGGTTTAATCTAAATCTGTCGAGTAGTTTGGGAGCTGCAATATGAATACGGGCACTACCCCGCCATTATAAGTACATTGTCAGAATTCTGAAAAGAACGCACGAAAAGGTGAATTATATTTTGTAGACTCAAAGTTGAAGCAGTCTGAACATGGCAGTGTAGCGGTTAGCGTTACTGCTTTGTAGTCGAGAAACTCTGGTTTACATTGTCGGATGGTGTCAACAGTATCTTGTGACATTTGTTGTGTTTACTCTCAGTCCTCAGGGTGAGTTCTGTGATAGTGCACAAAAAAGGCCTACAACCACTTTCCTATACGTATTTTCGAAATTGTCATTCGTAACAGTACAGCTATTAGATTATACGTAACGTATGGATATTGCAGTGCTGCATATGACTGTGTGTTTCCTTGTACGCTCATTAGCAATCAAATCAACAATTACACTTTACTGGAGAGTACCCTTACAATTGTCACCTATATGTTTCGGCCCTTTTCGGGCAGTTATTAAGGAGTATCAATATCGATATACTCAAAAGAAATTATACAGCTACCTGTGTATGGGGTGCATTTTAATGTGTTCTCCAATAAAGTGTGTTTATTGGTTTTATCAGTACTGAGTGTAACATGTAGAACTGAAATCGCTTCTTTAAAGTCACTATTGAGTGTGTGTTTTCTGTGTTATTTAAACTTGTTTCTAGAATATATTTTCAACCGCCTACACGTCACACAATAGTGTATTTTACCCCAGATACATTTTCGTACCGTGTGCTGTCATCACTGAATCTACAAGAACAGATTTTTGTACCAACACTTGCGGAACTTTAGAAGTGTTTAAATTAATTTTATTATTAATAACGTTTTTGGTCGTAAAATTCTCGAAACGTTAAGCCATTTTTTGATACTGTCAAACCATGAAGTTACTTTTTTAAATTTTGTTGATGCTTTTGATTAAACGTTTGTCGTTATTTTGGTGTTTATTATGAAATATTTTCTTAACGAAACCTCGCAGTTTAAAATTATTTTATAACTCTCCACTTTCACACACAGTTGAAAGATAAGTCGCAAAAATGTAATCTTTAAAGTGAATAATAAGAGAGGTTACGGTAATAATTATAGGCCTGATTAACCCAGTATACTTGTGGCCTGGTAGCAACTGAGTCCTGTATTCGGGAGGTAACAGTAGCCGAAACTCAAATACGTTATCTTGACTGAGGATTTTTGTGGCATTTCACAGTGTATTGAAGCAAATGCCTCGATAATACCTTGTGGTGTGCCAAGTCAGCCTGATTCTCAACCATTACATACTCAACTAGTAGCGGTCATGGTCCGTTTCATTCGGTGTTTTGACTAGAAATTATTATGAATCAGGATAGCTGAAAGTGGGATCTCTCCCATATCGAATTTCATCAGACTCTGTGGGATGGTTTGTGGGATACATGAAACAGTACATTTGTGGCTTTATGTAAACTAGGCGTTTTTGTGAATAAGTATGCCTGAGATTCGCAGAACTTAATAGAACATTGTTATGTAGAATTTCAACAAAATCTGGAACCGTTGATGACATGCGTGGAGAAGTCTATTTGTTGTCTGTCTTTTATGTAGGCTAGGCTGTTGTGGGTCGATATGACTGAAGATCGGCACTACAAGGTAAATTTAATATGTAGTGAAAGTCTTCAATGGAGAATTAAAAAAACCGATGGAATGGTTTGGGCGTTGCACCGGGTCATGTTGAGTGTAACAGTCATGACCTTTCACGTACGGCGTTTGAAGGCGCGTTCGCGAAATTGCGAAAAGCGACTATTAGCTTCGTCATGTCCGTCCGTCTGTCTGTCTGTCTGTCCGCCCGCCCGCCCGCCCGCCCGCCCGCCCGTCCGTCCGTCCGCATGGAACAACTCGGCTTATACTGGACTGATTTTCATGAAATTTGATGTTTGAAGGTTTTTCAAAAATCTGTCGAGAAAATTCTTTTCATTAAAATCTGACAAGAATAACGGGTACTTTACTTGAAGACCTACGTACATTTATGATATCTCGCTCAGTTCTTCGTAGAACGAGAAATGTATCAGACAGAAGTTGTAGAGAAAGTCAAAACGCACATTTTATGTTCAATAACCTTTTCCGAAAATCGTGCTTGTTACGAAATAATGTGGAAAAATATGGCAGAGCCGGACAAGCCACAGACGAGAATATAATATGGCGCATGCACTTTGCATGTTGGGAACCTGAGGCTACAAACACAGACTCAGAATATGTAATACTTATTGCTTGTCTACGGCAACAATGGTCGCACGAACCCGCCTCCCTGTTACGTTATACATACGTTGCCCGTTTTGTTTTTCTTTCTAAACAAAGCCATATAACGGTCAATCTGTGGATGGTGACCAGTCTGTGACAAGAAATTAACCTTTAGGATGAGTGCTTGGTGTTTTGTAATCCCAAGTAACTTAGCGGTGACGCAAAACGGGAATGCTTTTCTGCACGCATTAAACAGCTGATAGGTGCTGGCAGCAGGAACCTTTTTAACACGTTATGTGGCATTGCTCCAAGAGACCTGCAGCATGACAGTTCAATTTGCAAGTCTGTGACTAAAAATTACTTTTGTAGGTAAGAAGCCGACAAACGTAGTGTTGGCGTATTTTAATTTAGCGTGGGCTGGACGATCCGAGGTTCGGTTCCTGGCAGCGACAAGAGATTTTTATTTTCTTCAAAACGTCCAAACCGGCTCTGGGGCCCACCCTTTCCTTTCCTGTGGCTCAGCAGCCCAAATCGGGCCTGGGCCGTCTCCTTTTGGAGGTTTCTAGATCACACTCAGACACACCACACTCAGTAGGACTCCTCTGGAGGAGTGATCATCCCGTCACAGAGACCTCTACCTAACAACACACAAACACTCACAGGAGACAAACATCCATGGTCCCAGTGGGATTCGAACTCACGATCCCAGCAAGCGCTCTGCTGAACGCCCACGCCTTAGACCGCTGGGCCACTGGGATCGGCCTGGAGCCCACCGAGCCTACTGTTTAGTGTACAGTGAGGTTCTTTCTTGGGATAAAGCGGCCGGTACGTGAAGTTGACCACTGACGTCCATCTAGTGCCGAGGGTAATAATGGGTGGAGCCGTACCTCGCCGCCCCTTGTATGCCATCGTGGCGTTTCGTCATACAGCCTGCAGGGATCGTCTCAGGAAACAAGACAGGCAAACTATTCCAGTTCTACAAATGCACGTAGACTACACACATTACGGGAACGAGTTTGCGAATTTGCTTACGTCATTGACCTTGGCGTTTGATTGCAGATGCAAATCAGCTGTTGCAAAATTTATAGGCTGCGTAGTTATAAAGTGTTTTTCTTTGTTTTCTTAAACTTATCCGTACACCATAGCGAAAAGATCATTTAATGTCAAGGTGATATATGTTTATGACATAGGGAATATTTCTAAAATAAGTACGTTCTTGCTTATAGGATACTTTCTGAATCAAGAAGTCCTTTAAAGTTTTGCCGAGAACCTCTTCATAGCAGATGCATATTGTTACAAATTTTGCGTCTTGTTTTTCATGTGGACCTAGGTGCAGCGATTATGTTTTATCGTATCTCAGCGCTGCAGCTGTCGTTGGCATCTCATTTCGTAGACGGCTTGTTGGCGCAGCGTGCGTGCTTACGGGAAATGGATGCTGGTAAACATACCGCAATGTTTCTGAGGTACGAAATGCTTACCAGAAGGATCCTGAAGAAGGGCAGTGCCGACAGGTCCGTGGATTGTCACCAGCAGAGACGTCACGGTCTTGTCAACTTGGATGGGCATCCGTAGCTGACCCGTCACACCCAGTCTCACAGCAAGCGTGACCTGCACACATTCCAGTACTTATTGTAGCCTGGAAACGACTGTAAAATGTACGCACTTGTGGTTTTGAGTGGTGAATTTTCCGTTTTAAAAAAGTCCCTGTCCACGCCGTAAAGGCGTATAGGGGAAGTAGGGGTATAGCTCCATTCGTTCTTAAGCTAGACACTAGGTGGAGGTGAATGGCTGACTTAACGCATTTTACTAATCTGACAGTGCTAGGTGACTGTGTTGCGAAGCACCTCTCTGTGTAATATCTTAGACTGCCAAGTTACTTCTTATGTACTGTTTAGTCTTAATGAATTTTCTCACGTGTTGTCCGGTTGAGGATTATCCCTCTGCAGAGGCTGTTGTGTTTACAATACAGTGCCATACCTCAGTAACATTTTCCATCTCGGTGGGCTCGCCGGCGCCAGCTTGCGCGAAGTCATCTGCTTTGGTGAAATAGAATTCTCCACCACTTCTGCGAGCCACTTCTACGTACAAGGTTTCGATTCCTGGGTTCTGTATTGGAGGTGGCTCGAGCCACACGACATACAGCTTAAAATAAAAATACATTGACGGAAATTTAGTATTGACCCTCTCATTTTTATTCCAACGTTTATTTTTCCCCAAATTCGAACCTCGCTGGATGAAACTTGGTTGAACAGATTGTCTGTTGCGGGCTGTGAGAAGTAATGCGTTACGCTTTGAAAGTGCAATAGTAGTTCCTTAGGAAGAGCAGGTTTGTAGAAATTGGTAGTGTATTATTATTATTCTAAAACCTACATTTGATATTAATTATCTGACCTCTAAATGTTTAAAACTTTTGTTGGTACCAGAGGCTTCTGTTGGGTGTATGGCCTTCTGTGTTGTATTGGGTATTCCTGAATTTAAATCTTGGGCCGGATGTCGGTTACACCAACTGGAATTTTTGATAATTTTTCTCATTCCTTCCAGCCAGATGTCAGGGTAGTACCTAAAATAATGCCAGGTCCGTTTTCTTCCTCATACTTTCCAATTTGTTAGTGGTATATCTTCCTAGTATTTGACACTGCACCATCGGAGTTGCCAGCAGCGCAATTGGAAAGTAAAGGTGTCTCTGTCCACACCGTGAATGCGTATAAGGGGAGTAGAGGTGTAGCGCCACTCATTCTGAAACTAGACACTCGATGGAGGGGAGTGGTAAACATCACGCCCTGACCGCTTTACTGCAGGGAAGGAACCCCGGTACCCCTTGAATGGGGGGCCGAGTGGGCCCCGGGGCCGCTCTGGGCTTTCGGAGAAAGCCCTTGCCCCTGGTGGGGATTATAAATATAAACCACATAGTTTACAGATTTTGTTCACAGTTTTCTGGTTTGAACGTCGTAATTAGTTTCTGACAAAATCACACAGCTGCAACTGAGGTGGGGTTAGGACCATATTTTAAAAATACTTTGATGTAGCGTATGTGTAATACTCTTCGGGCAGTAAACAGTGTTCAGCCAAATATTACAGGCCGGCAGGACATCGGAACTTGTTCCCAACACCTACTGGCTGACAAGCCTTAACGATACAGCAGTTTGAAATTTTTCAATCTGAAACACATTAGCGTACCAGCCAACCGACCAACAAAGTTACACTATAGTCAGAGGTGTACAAATCCAGAGTGCCTGCTCGCCCGGGCGATTAGATTTCATACTGTGGCGCTAGTATTTTCAGCGTAACTATTGCACCTTTTTTCCTTCCATACAAAAATGTGTATCAGTTCGCGTACAATTGTGGGTCCTTAGTACAGAGCTTGCTCCATGTCACCCTTCTGGCGCCTAGAATTTGAAGGTAGCGTTCTCGTAGGTTTTTAGAAAATATATGTACCTCTGATGATAGCAATCTGTAGTTATTCAGTTGGTCAAACACCCCATCCCCCACTTTTTAAACACGCAAGTTTAATGTTTAACCGTAAACTGGGCCCTATCCTGGGCAAAGTGAAACCGAGTCTGCACCTTGAACGACATAAGGTGCAGACGTACCCCACTTTTGGATGGATTTTCCCAGATTATATAATTCCGTTCTGAACTCACTTTGCAGCGCTTCGAAGCGAGGTTTTCGCTTGTAATCAGAGCCAGATCTTCATCTTCTGCTGCTCTGCCTGTGAAGAGGAGTATGGCACTGTCGTAAGGCACTTTTTCCGTCGCCTTCAAAATGGAGTAGAACGCCACGCCCCTTCTGTTCGAGAATCCTACTGTCGTAGGCCTCAGGTCATGAACGGCGTTCTGCAGTTGCGTGATCTCCATAGGTTTGTGCACTGGGCCAATACCTAAAACAAACTCACAGCCGTCAGCGCCGGCAGGATTTCTTCTGCAACGTGATGCGCGTTACCTGTGTGAAAAGCGACCAGATTTTTAATAAGTGCTGGACAAGGTATTAAAATAGGCGTCGTTAAATTATACGATGTTTTTATAGAATTTTTGTTTCATTTGATATATTATTAAGTATAGAGCAATTTATGTCGAAATCGTAAGGTTGGTGCAAATGCACCACCGTGCACCTGGCTTCCGGTGCCAATGCTTACAGTCGAAATAACTGAAGAGGTTAAGGGGCATCACAAAGAAACGTAAGTGACGCAGCTCCGTTTCCGACTCACGCGCAGGTTATGGCAGTTGCTGTCGCGTTCTTGTGCGAGTTCCTCGCTGTAGCGAAACACGTGATGGTGGCATCAGGCGGTATTGCATTGGTACCACAAAGAGGCGTTGCCGTGGCTAAAGGCTGTAACCGTCGTAACTTGTATTGAAGGGGCTTCCGGTTCGAATTTCCATCAGATTAATGAATACCGTGACAGTTTCTTTTTGTGGTTTACCCCAGCAGCCCCCCACACCGGCAGATGTGAGGATGGTGCTTGAACTTACGCCACTATTGCTTCCTTCCACATCTTCCCACTTCATTATTTACTAATCAGCCATTTGACGCTATATGGTTAGCGCTACGGACAGCGTTGTTAAATGAACAATAAACGTGATCAGGCCTCTGCCTGGGTCCGCCCCCTTTCTCCGTCGAAGGCGCCAGTCACCTTACGCGCGGCAGTTAGGGGGCTGGCTCTACTTGCTTTTCACGTCGTTGGTTTGAATTTTAATTACTGACAGGTATTTTGTTTTATAAATTGGAGGCGGCGATTGGGAACGAGCCCAGGACCCTTCGAACACTTATATGCAAACCACTACACCACCGGGTCCGTTACGGAGTTCCTGTGACCTAACTATGTTGATTCAAGAATCGGCGACTGTGCGTCAGGCATATGAGCTGTTCATTACAAGTAATGAAGCGACAGGCCTAAACCAGATCAGTCTATCAGTTTCGGGTGATACATTTGTTAAGTGTAACTTTGTTCCCGAACTAATGGACAGCGCCCTCGACAAATAACTTTCTCGAGTTATAATATCGCTGTTGGTTCTCCATCTTCAAACATCCTGTAACTGGTGGAGGTCTGACGACATAGGAAGAACTCACAAAAACCGCCCAAGGAGATAACCCACGTGGCATGTACCAGACGATCTTATTAGGCAGCTTAAAGTGAGTGCCAAGTAACTGTGGGCCACTGCAGATGACGAAAATTTAATCAAAAATAGCGTGAAAGTACTTACGCCATGTCCGTCGCTGATAGTCTGTTTTTAGAAATGACGTTTATGAAGAAGTGTGAACTGTATAGGTCATACATACCTAGCAGTGCCGTCAGAGTAACACCACTCAGCCATCTAAAAGTAAAGGTTTTGTGCCTGTTGAAGTAGTGCGGAGCGGTTTCTTCCCCAGTTTGTAGCAGATCAGCGTCTTTCCACTCTTTTCTGTTTTATCTGCAGTCAGCCAGATCAACCCCCTATCATACCGAACTATAATTTCCATAATTTTCATTGTCTGTATGCCTGCATTTTTTAGACGAATGCTGTTCAGTTTGTTGTTAATTTGCCATAACCTAACGTTGTGGTTGAAACTGTGATAGTTATTTCGCGTACGCCACTGTTTATGCTGCCACTCGATAAGAAAACATCAGTTTTGCATATGGTAATATACGATAATTATTTTATCTGGCAACTGTCGGCTGGCATTTCCTGTCGGCTTGTGTATCGTATTAACGCACTGCACTCATCCGACTACCCACAGGCGCGGCGGATTAGCAGCGGGAGGTGACAAGTGATAGTTGTCCAATAAAATAAGGACTCTGTTACAAATATAAAATACAGGTTTCTGGTAAGTGATTACCGTTGTAATTCAAGGTGCACACACGTCTATTGCAGCTGACATTTTCATTGCCCATGACATTACTGTCACCACGAATTTATATTGCGTTCAACGTAAAGGTAAATGTAAACTTGTCCCTGTGCTGCACACCATGAAGGCATACGTGGGAGTAGAGGTATAGCTGCACTCATTCTTAACCTCAGCGGTAGGTGGGGATGAGTAGTGAGCTTCACGCCTCGGCTGCTTTACTCGCGGGTAAGGTGTCCCCTGTACCACGATCCCTTGGTAAGCTCAGGTCATAGCTTAATTACTGCAGAGTGGAATTTTATCGTTAAACAGAGTTCGGCGACATTATATAGCCCAGCGATTTCGCAAGACGTTTTCAGTTTGCCAGGCTCCTGGACGTCATGGTGTTTTTTGCCGAACACCCTGAAGTCTTCATTTTTGTGTGTCATCATTCGAACTGTGAACTTAGCCGGAAGGATGGCGACTGTGAGACGGAAGCGAAGTTGAGAAACTTTAGCCATTTATTCTTTTTGTAATCGAGAAAATACCGTCACCGCTCGATTCAGTGGAGGAAATTGTCCAATTCGCGGAACACGGGCGTTCAGCAAGGCATAGTTTGGTGCCTGATACAGCGGAAACGTGCTGAAGACCGGACATGGATATGGCATAAACTGTACAGTCATTACAAAGATGACATCATGTGGCATTACTCATTACTGAAAACACGGATTGAAGGGCATGACTTATATAGAGAATTGCAAGCCAGGTTGCGGGATGATACAGCAATCGTATGGCTGGCAACGGCACTGTTTTAACGGTAGGGATTACGGCTTCGAACGAAACATGGAAATGATCGGAAATAATTGGGCGGGACTTCGGTAGTATTATCCTATTCGATGATACTTATCGTGGTGGGGTTGAAGTAACTGAAGAAACTCCAGTGACAGTAACTGGTTTGTCAGTGTGGATATGAACTGGCGCGGAACCTTTTGAGTACAAATTAGGTGCGTCATCTGCAGACTAGGCGAAGATAATCTGCCAGGTGGAAAGTAATTGAAGGTTCCACGATCCCACACAAGGTTTTTTGATACAAACACCGCAAGCAGAAGTAAACGACCACCCCCCACCCCGGCGTGTTATCTTGTGCACTGTGTAAAGTTTTACAGGCTTTACGAATTTTTGTAGGAATTCAGGTGCATGAAGGTTCACAACGTTTGGTTTATTGAAAGCTTTGAAGATCTATTTGCGCATTATTGCTCGGTGTGTGTGTGTGTGTGTGTCCCCACAACCTAGGTATGAACATACTGGAGCCCATACAAAATTATTTGTTTTTTTGCGATTTTCTTACTTTCTCTCGTTTGTACACATGTTCGTACTGCCTCTTTGACTGGTCCATCCTCGCACGTAAGCTGTGCCAAGCTAGAATCTAAGTCTTAGGCTGTAGGGATCGGACTTCAGGAAACTAAAGTGGAAAATGTGCCTAAATAATTACGGAAAGTGCCCAGCCTGTACCGCGAAGTACTTCTGAGATGCACGATGGAAGCCAGTTTTCGGACCAGCATGTGAAACACGCATGTTAATTGCTCAGATGGTGGAAAGCTTTATATCCGTATTTTGCAACCAAGTGGTGTCATAACCTGGGCCATTAATGTCAGGCGACTCGTTGAAACCCTCGGTTACAATGAAGTACAAGGTATATGGAAAATGTTAGGGAAAGATAAAACTGATTTCCGGCTTATGACAGGCAATTTTTCAAAGAACTGTTACGTACTAGTAAAAAGTAACACAGTTCGGAAGAAGGTTTGCGAAGTTGTCTTAAGAACAGCTCGACCTTGGGGTAGATTTAGCGCAGCGCCCACAGTAAAGGCTCGTCAGTTGTGTGTAAAATTAACCGAAGTTACTCCGTGCTGGCGTGACGTGCATCTGTGTCTCCGTGAGTATTTGTAAGCACGTGTGGCCTACATGGCAGTGTTGGTGGCCTCGCGGTAAGACGTGCACAGGCTGCCCGGTCACGGTGTGGGATGGTGCTGGAGTCTGTAACATTTGCTTATTTCTTTTGTTGTCTGTGACAGTGCAGACGTCGTGACGGTCTTATCCCCCATCCAAGGAATAATACCACTTGTATTCACTGTTCATAATAATATGTGAAACCTGTATAGTGGTATGGATTCCCAGCAGAGGCAAGATGATGTTACAGTTTACAAAACGTCCAGACCCTGGACATCTTACCCCGAGTGTAACGTGGCCGGGGTATGGATCTCACCACTTATTTCCATCTGGTGCCGAACTTAAGAAATGTAATCATACATCCATACCTCTGTGTACCTCCGTGACGTGCACAGAGACAACTTTACCTTTAGCCTTACCTCTGTTGTAGAGATCAGTGCTTGGATTGAAGTCAAGCACGAAGAAGCTGCAGGACTGATGGTAGTCCTTGAAATGGTTCAGGTCCTCCTTGCAATGTCTCCTACCGCTTGTCTTGAAAAGGATGTAAGGAATGTCTCATAGAGCAGCCCTATCGCGCGAATATGGATGTAGAATCAGGAAGAACAAGAAAACTATAAGTTATTGAGTTTAGTGACTTAACATGTTCTGTTCTCTGAGCGCGGTGTATAAAATGCAGCCCTAATTCTTACATCTTTTCCGTCCGTATGTTCCGTCTTCGAAAATTCCGAACTTTTTTCGATGAAATTTGATATTGGGGGAACGGCACTGGAATTTATCGATGTATTGAACTTTGGATGGCGCATTACGTAATACCTGCCTCAGCCTATAGGCTTGTAACACAAAATACAGATCTCGTTTCGAGCTGTAGCTTATGTTGGTACATGTTTTGGTGTATGGTTAGTGAGAGGCGGGCAGGTGTCTGGGTTACACAGTGTTAACCTGTAGAATAGTGCCATTAGCGTGTCAGCAGTAGTTTCGTCTCCCCAATCAACTGATACCAGTGTCGCTGCGGTACGGAAATAATTCGGAAGGTGGCATGTGGAAAATATAAATTTACGTGATTTACGGATTGGAGCCCTCATTTTTCGTCTTGTTGACTACCCTTCTTCCTGCACGTACCTATGTTTGAAATTGTCTTCCAGATTAAATGACCTAAAATGATGATGTATTTGTAACGCAAATCAAAAGATCCGATTTGTTTGTGGCGGTTTGCTTTATACATATCCTGTCGTTTTACATGGTCATGTCTCGAAATCAGAATGCACGACACAATCACAACATAAATATAGATAATAAATCCTGTGAAAGGGTGGAAGAATTCAAATATTTGGGAGCAACCCTAACGAATCGAAACTCCATTCATGAAGAAATTAAGAGCAGATTGAAGTCGGGGAATGCTTGCTATCATTCGGTGCAGAATCTTTTGTGTTCCAGGTGGCTATCCAAAAACACAAAGATTAGGGTATACAGAACTATAATTTTACCTGTTGTTCTGTATGGATGCGAAACTTGGTCTCTCACACTGAGGGAGGAACAAAGACTGAGGGTGTTCGAGAATAGGGTGCTGAGGAGGATATTTGGGCCTAAGAGGGACGAGGCGACAGGGGAGTGGAGAAGACTACATAACGAGGAACTTAATGACCTGTACTCATCACCAAATGTTATTCGGGTAATCAAATCGAGAAGACTGAGATGGGCGGGGCATGTGGCACGTATGGGGGAGGAGAGAGGTGCATACCGGATTTTGGTGGGGAGACCCGAGGGAAGGCGACCACTTGGGAGACCCAGGCGTAGATGGGAGGATAATATTAAGATGGATATTCGGGAAGTGGGATGGGAGGACATGAACTGGATTGATCTGGCTCAGGATAGGGACAGGTGGCGGGCTCTTGTGAATGCGGTAATGAACCTTCGGGTTCCATAAAATGCGGGGAATTTCTTGACTAGCTGAGAAACTGTTAGCTTCTCAAGAAGGCCTCTGCTCCATGGAGTTAGTTAGTTAGTTATATCCTGTCGTTTAGTAGCAATTATATTAAAACTCCCGCCAGTTTTAGTTGGACAAAGTAACGCACAATTCAGTCGAGAAAACCTTCATGATTTATGAATCATGACAAAAATATGAATGTATTTCATTCTTGAAACAGCTGAACAGCTTTCTGTCAACTTTAGTGTTGATGTCTCTACACTAAAAATTACCTGGCATGTTTTTAATTGCAGTACTTGAACATAAGAACCGGTGGGCTATGAAAAAAAGAAAGAACCTGTATTCCATTTCGAAGATTGGGTTCTCGAAATCCAGTCTATTTATTTTCAACAACACTGCCGCAAGGCACTCGGCATTTTCATAGAACCCACTTCTGGAATGGGGTATCGACTCTTGTATCCCAAGATTACATGTATTCCGTACATTTTTTTTTTCGAAGCACAGGCTTTTACGTGAAAAGGAGGCCCTTCCGCCCCTCTCTGTGTTCTTCGATAAGCAAGGTACGTCAAAAATAGCCGCTGCATAATTTCGTATATATGTATATCTAAATATAAGATTTCGTAGCGGCCTACACAGCCTGTGTGTTTTTAATAATTAGGACTAGAAGTCTGAATATTGGTCATTTAAGACGAGAGTGTTCTTATATGTCGCGGTAAGGAGATCTTGCTTTCACAGTGGAAGACACTTTGTGCTGAAGAAGGTCGCGAATGAGAATATAGTCAAACCCCGATATACCGCCACCCTCTTTTAGCGTCAATAAAAGTCTCTGAACAGAAATTCCATATTATACACCATTCCGGTTTACCGCCACCCCTGAGTTGCCGCTGGCGCTATATCGGGGTTTGACTATATTTTGTTTAACGCGGTTAAGTAATAATATTGTCAATGCAAGTATAACTACGGAATTTTCAGTACTACGTAGTATGTTCAAGGAAATTGCAATTACGTTAGAAGCAGGTTTCACGATACGTCATAGTGTGTCCTACTCACCGGTACTGTTGTATGCGATCAGCACCATGTTCACGCTCGTGCTGGTGGAGACGTCAGCTTGCAGGAGCTTCTTGGCCCGATACAGGAAGGGAGGCGCAGTGTCTATGACCACTGCCACAGGACTTCTTAAATACCGATCCTGAAGTATGTCTTTGATGATGACTGCAGTGGGTGTATCTCCGGGTCTCTTCTCCACACCTTGAACACCTGGAGGGCGTATGTCATTGTTGTGACGATTTGCGTGTGCTTCATGGATTGGAATAGTTTCGGGCCCACCGCCAGATAATATGCGCTCTTGAGCAACGGTTGGAACTTGGCATAATTGAAACACAGCGAGAGCTAGGCACGTAGCGGCCCGATTTGACAGTCTCCTACTCATGTGATACATGTTTCGATTTTTTATGTGGGCAGCGGCGATTTTCTGATTTATTTTTCCGCTCAGTCGTTATTTTAATCCAGTTGCTTATGTGCTGTATATTATTAACTAATAAGGGTGTATTGGGTTGAATACTTATAACAGCCGTGTGCTAATTGTTTGTTTGATTTCGTTCTGATGACAAACTTCCCAGTTATTCGTAAATTTGTTAGTATTTAACTAAAATTCTGGAGTTTGAATCATACGCATAAAGCAAACGATTTTTTTGTGCTGTACGAAACACGAGGGAGAGCTAACACGTAAATTTGCGAAAGACAAACGATAGTGCAACACTTGATTTTTAACGCTTGACGGGAGAGTAGATGAACTGGCCACCACCATAAGCCGGTGCGCACTGAACTAGATTAACACTATACGCAGTCTTATAACGCAGTCTTCTTACGTCGTCTTAATGAATGACTCTCATTCAGGGCATTTCCACGTTTCATTACAAACATTAGAATGACAAAATATGAGATAGGAAGAGAGTATCTGGGCGGACTTATTTGACCGGAACCGGATATTGTTCAATAGTTCTGACGTTTTTGTGTTTGCAGAGAAGTGTGCGACCTACCACGTAGATATGGGGTATACTATTTCGTTGCATTGCTTGCTTTTTTAATCTCAGTTTAGCCATACAGCATTGTGGCAGCAATTGTTTGTTCGCGTTACGCATGTCCTGGAGGATATTCTATCAAGTTAGTGGCATATTGGCATATGATACGCTGCTTATGTGTTTATAATATAGGGCGTTTGTTTTCTGCTTGACCGATAAGCGCCGGCCCAACGCTCCGCCCGACGCTCTGCCATCGTTGCGTCGTACGCCGCGTGTCGGGGAGGTTTAACAGTCGACGGGAGCTAGACGACCCACCGCAGTGATATAACCTTTGGAAGTGATAAAAATTCCATACAGCGTCGCATCGGCTCTTATCGGCCACTTAGAAAAAAAACACCTTATATTATACCCTCCCTGATGTTGGCTGCAGTAGGTTCCCGAATCATGTAGGAACGCAAAAACTGAGCTTTGTGCAATAGTTGGAAATAAAAGTAGTGTATAAAAGTGACCGCTGTTGGGAGTTTCGCCTGCGGGTTCATACGCGATAATAAATGCATGGTTCAATGTCAATTAACTTCGTCTGTGGTGTTCGTTATTCTTCGCAGTCCAATGACAAAATACTGCATATTAGACTGGTAGTTCTTGCACTGTCCAGTCACACTTCACGGCAGGATCTCGCCAAAAGGGTAGCCCTTTGCTTCGCCACTCAAATGTGGGGACGTTATTTCAGTGGGCTGGTTTGATTGGTCTGCGTAGTGTAATATGGAAATATCATCTACCATTCCGTTGCCTGTTTATTGTTCCGCATTTCCACACTAATGTGGGAATATTGTATCGCTTGGGTGTCCTTTTATAGTTGACAGTAAGCACCTGGTCAAGAGGGAACAGGGAAATTAAAGACCGGGTTCATTAGGAGTCCCGCTTTGGACACCAGGGCTGTGGAGTCGGAGTCGGAAGGAATTTTTAGATGGAGTCGGAGTCGGAAGGAATTTTTAGATGGAGTCGGAGTCGGTAAAAACGTACCAACTCCGACTCCGACCTCGGTCTAAAATCTTAACTAGATACTGTAAATTCAGAGCTCTGATAGCTACAATAATCATTAGACTTATACTTAAATATAGGTTATAAGTCTAAAAAGTAGCCTGATGATTCACGTGGTGGCGATGAAGTGTCCTGTAGGTTTACCATTGTTAATACATAGTGAGCTTTTATGAAGGAGTCGGAATCGGAAGTTTTAAAAATCGAGGAGTCGGAGTGGGAGCTTTTGTGTACCGACTCCACAGCCCTGTTGGCCACTACGCTGATCCAGCCCGCACCCTTCTACCGTGTTTATCTAAGATATATTTTTATATTATTTTAGCAGCTGAATTTGGGGTTTGTGAATAGTCTATTTTCTTTAGATTTTGCGATTAAAATATTTGTAAATTCTTAATCATTGCCACTTTTGAAGGAGGCTGTCTTTTGGGATATGACGGCTTGTAGTGTGGTAGAAACTTATCGGCATTTCAGAGGAACCGGTTGTCTCCATCTTCGGGATAGAATAGTAGCCAGACTGTGAAACGTTATATCCCAGCAGACAGTATTGTTCACAACGAACGGCGCGAGAACATCAGATCTCACATCACCATATCCGTTGCAACATGTCTGAACCACTTCTCATCCTCCTTGATGTAATTTCCTTAACAATATTATGATGCTGCTCCTAACTTTTAAATCAAATAAGGCATTTATCGTCACATCCTCTTTCCCACGAAACTGCATAATCATACCACCGTAATGTCGTTTGCACCCCCGCGAGACCAGCCAGTCTCGTGTGTGGTTTCAATTTCCTGCGATGACGTAAAACAAGTTTAAAGTTTGCCGTGATGCCGTTTCTTTACTGCTTGTCTCGTGTTTTAACAGTGCGAACAGTTATGACGTCATAGTGATAATCTGTGAAAAAGAGAAAAGGTTGCTAAATGAGTCGAAGAAGCGTAGCGGTGGTTACGCATAGAGTAACTTGTTTCAAATGTCCCGCCGCTTCCGGTCATCTGTCGATGAGTTGTCGGTGGATTGCGTCATATTGTTAGCTCGGAACCAGTAGGGGAGAAACCGAAGTACTTGGCGAAAAAACTACCGCATTTGCAGCCAGTACTTGTGTTATCTTGCTCGATGACCTGGCATCGAGACTATGTAGTCTGTGTCAGGGGTTGGCGAACTTTTGACACTTCCGGGTCCCATTCGACTTCCAGCGTCATAACGCTGGCGCTGGTTTTCTGAATCATACGCGAATTGGCGTGTAGTATAAAATGGACCTTATTAGGATCTAACTTTTATTGGAAACATGTTTTTATATGGTGAATGTTTGGCAAAAGAGTGTTAAATAATTTTTAGCCCGGTGCTGTACGGTATCAGTAGCAAGGGGTTCACAGATTTCCAAAAAAGTATGAGTTTCTTACAGTTCTAGGCGCTAGAAGGGTGAAATGCAGCAAGTTTGATGTTCAGGACTCATACGTATTAGGCGATACCCTACAAAATTTAGTGGCCCGGGACTTTTGCAGCCCTGATCTGCAGTGCTATTAGTTTTGCAGGTGATAGAGCTGTATCTTAAAACAAATGAACGCAAAGTCGATAAAGCGTACCAAATATCTAGCGTCGCATTTTGAAATTATATGTATGCAGTGGAGGCTAGCAGCTGAGTAGTGGTTGAACACATGTATTCTCTGAAACGCGATTCTTGGACTTTGATAAACGTAAAAATGAATAAGTTGTTTTTACACATCCCATTGAATTTAGGTCACATATTGCTGTGTATGTGTGTGTTAACATCCTAGGAGCCTGTGAAGGCTTTTTTGATAACGTGTCGTGACTAATCGTCTAGTTGAATGGGAACCTGATTCATTTTTTATTTAGTTGTTTGCAGGAACACTGAACTGTAAAAAGAATACTGCAGACTGCATACTCTGTGACGTAATGCACAGACTTGGCCAAGGCGTTCTTTACTCGCAAAATGTTAGACGGTCTCAGGGTACACTCATAAGCGTAATTTGGTTTACGCCCATAGGAAAAGTACAGTCACCTCTGCGCCGTTTTTCACGAAATTCGCAACTGCTCAACAGCATTATGTACAGATCTGTTATACCGACTTTCACCCAAATCGGACAATAGATGTGGCAAATACGAAAGAAAATTAATTTACACCGCAAAGTGAAGTATGGTTTTCACTACGCCAATTTTTGCGAAACTGCTATAATCAGTTAACTTTTTAGGCGCGTTCGCATAATTGCCAAAAGCGACCATTAGCTTCGTCATGTCCATCCGTCGGTCCGTCTGTCTGTCCGTCCGCATGGAACATCTTGGCTCCCACTGGAAGGATTTTTATGAAATGTTGTACTTGAGTATTTCTCGGAAATATGTCGATAAAAATCAAGTATCTTTAAAATATGACAAGAAGAATGGGTACTTCCCTTGAAGACCTATGTATATTTATGATATCTAGCGGAATTCTTCTTAGAGTGAGAAATGTTTCTGACAGAAGTTGTAGAGAAAATCAAAAAACACATTTTATGTTCAATACTTTTTTTTTTCGGAAATCGTGCCGTTTATGAGATAATGTGGACAAATGGAGAACCAGGCAGGTTACAGATAACAATATAATTTGGCACTTGCATTTTGTGTGCTGGATAACTAAGGCTACAAACACACACTCAGAATATAATGCTTATTGCTTTTCCACGGCAACAATGGTTACTCGAACACACCTCAGTGTTATGTTGTACATACATTGCCTCTCTTGTTGTAGACATGTCCTGCACTGAATTTTTTCTTAAACGGATGAAAAGTGTAGACAATATGTACAGATTTTGTTTATGCTCCTAAGTATAGTATGCCTTTCAGTGTACCCAGATTTCCACTAAAATTACATTTACACAGTGGCGTTGTGTGGAGATTACCCATACCGAATTACACGAAAATTGGTGAAGAAGTATGGAGGGTATGGGGAGCAGTTTCATATACACCCTTAAATAAAGTACGATTTTCATTGGGCCCACATTTGCTTGACAACTTTTGTAAAGAGATCCTATACTGAATTCAATGAAAATCTGACAAATGGTTTAGTCACTGATACTAGGTCACGTACAGACATATGAATGGATGTGGTTTCCACAAGATGCGTTCTTTTTTACCTCGTAAAAAAAATGGGCAGTTGGTTTTGGAATTATTGTGGAGTGACAGGCATATGGACAAGCACAGTGGTACCTTAAATGTCTTTCCTTAGAGTGTAGGAAAAAGTGGAGTAACAAGAGAGAGGTAAATACGTCTAATCTATATTCTGTATAAGGAATTGGATAGGTACGAAGGGATGTATGTTGAGCTTGCTGATGAAATGATTCATAGCTTATTAAATGGTGCTGTTTCAGCTGCAGAGATTTTAAGGCATCAAGTGGGATGGGAACATGGTTATGAATAATGAATAAGGAAGGGCTTGGAATGGAATAACTCATGACCTGTTTAAGAATATTATCCCATCAACATACATGGAGCCAGAGGAAGCTATGAAACCTCTCAGTCAGGATGGGGAGTAGGTTAGTTGAGATTCAAATGAGAGAGTGCTTCTAAGTTCAGGTGTAGTGCTGTTACACGAGACTGCTTGATAATGTATGTGAGTGCACTGATTTCCTGTTATACATGTGTGGCACTTTCTTCCCGCTTTCAGAAGTTGGAGAAGCGGACAGTTTCCTTGGACAAGATCCTCCTACCTCGTCATCATCCAGTCTTGGATTGTCACATCCATTAAGCTCTGAAAATACTGATCCTACGGCATTTACGACATTATTCAGTAATCATCCACAGCCTTCTGGTTTACAAGATCCATTTGAAGAAGCTCACAACTTACAGGCACAGCCTCAGCCTCCACAAGGTTATGCACCTCAGCCTTTTAGTGTTCCTCACCCTCAGCCATTTAGTGTAACCCACCCTCTGCCATCTAGTTCTCCATCTAGCTATGCCCGTTCTTCATCCCCAGTTTTGCAAGTAGCACCCATTTCTTCCATCACCTCTCAGGCGCTCCCACCATCACCTCCAAGAGATGACCACAGTTTTTCTGGACAATGGAGCCATCAGTCACCACAACATGACGTGACAGGGACCACTTTGTTGCACAAGATTCCTGATCCTGTTCATGCAGCATTGAATACTGCTGGACATCAGTCAGCACCACTCTTTCAAGCATTGACTTCATCTACAAGCTCATCCCCATCACAGCTACAGCATGGCTATGAATTGCAGTCATCATCATCTACTTCGTCTTCAATTCCTTTATTAGCAGCACCTCAGTACCAACAACATCAGCCCTTAGTGAAACAGGGCGGCAGCATCCCTCAGTCCGTACCTATTTCATTACCTCCAGCTGCTACAGTTGTACCAGTGGGTAAGTTTTAATATCAAGCAAGAAGTGCACACAGCCTTCAACGTAATTATACTATGCTTCAGACATGATGGCTGAAACACAGCAGAATGAAAGAAAGAAGTAAAATGTTCCCTATTTATGCCATGAATGCAGGTAGGTGGAGTAGGTGTATAGCTCCACTCATTCTTAACCTTTGCACTAGATGGAGGTGAGTACTCAGATTTATTCCCTAGCTGCTTTATCCCTGGGCACAGAACGCCCAGTACCAAGCGAACCCGCAGTATGAATTGAATAGGAGGTTGGATGGGCCCCAGAACTAGACTGGGTGTTGTGGAACAGAGAAAAATGTCTTGCTCCTGCCAGGAATTGAGCTCCGAATCATCCAGCCCATAGCCTGGTTGCTATACTGACTGAGTTGTCATGGCTCATAAATGGTAGATTATTACCAACAAAAACTGCCTGGAGGGCTATCTTCACACAAGCAGTTATGTTAAGTTTTAACATAAGAGAGAGTATGAAAACTGATACTGCTTGGTTTTTTTTTTTTCACCATGCAACAATTCTTGCTGCTACACAAGTAACTATCGTGTTGGAATCTTAGAATATTTGAATTAACACACTTGGACTATTGTCAGTTACGTACTTTAATTTACGAATTTAATTTTGGACTAGCCAGTTGACAGATATAAGGCATGAAATAACCCTGATGCAATCATGACACCGATATTTCCTTGCCTGAATTTTAGAAATTCTCTTTGCCTATTTAACAGAGAATTAACTTTAAAACTCCCATGTTTGCCATCTTTTGTCTACATATTACAGTTAAGCTATTCATGTCAGTAGACAGTGCCACATTCTCTGAACATATGATAACTTGATTAGCCCTATTTCTGCCTAATGGAGTGCATTGTACTCTTGTATTATGTGCTGTTTCATGTTTGAAGGACCAAGGATATGCACAGTATAATTGTAAAGGTAACATTGCCCATGTTCACACCATGAAGGCATGTAGAGGTAGTAGATGTATAGCTCTGCTCATTCGTAACTGTGGTGCTAGATGGAGGTGAGTGGTCCTCCCCACCCTGGCCACTTTATTACCAGGAAAGAACCCTGTTACCCATTGAATAGGAGGCTGAGTGGGCTCCAGAGCTGGTTTGGACAGTTTGGGTGAAAGGAAAACCTCTTATGCCTGCTGTGATTCAAACCTTGGATCATCCAGCCCATAGTGTAGTCTCTGCGCTGACCGTGCCATCCCTTCTTGTTAATTTAAGTAAATGAAACTATTGAGTAGTAGCCTGTGTTGCAACTGTAATTTTAGAATAGATACAGTGCTTTTGTTTGTAAAGTTTGGAAAGTTCTGGCCTCAAATACGTGTGTCCTAGAACGATTGTTAGGGAGGTAAGTCTGGATATTGCTGAGCGTTGGCTTGTTTGTGGTTTGTTTTGGTGCTGATAGTGTCTTAGGTTATGTAGCAGTGTTAAAGTGGCTGAGTTGGGATACTATCCTGCTACATGCCTGGACAGACTGAGGAAAAACCATGACCTAACTTGACTGGGATAGACAGTGTCCTGGCTGAGACACAAGTCAGACGGCTTCCAAATACAAGTCAAGGAGTAGTGCCAAGTGCCATGCCATCCCGTTCCATCTGCTTACTGTTGTCTGAAGTCCTGTACATGTGGGGCTCGCCCTTATTTCAGGTCATTGTTGTGGATGATCTGTCAGTGCTTGTACTGGAGTAGCTGTGATGTGCAGAATTAAAAAATAATGGAATTCTCTTATTTAATTCTCCAGAAGAAAGTTGGCCCCTGCTGCCCCACTTCCAGTCCAGCTCATCTCTCCTGGGTGTAAAAATAAAATAATATTTTGTGTTCTTATTTTGTACACAGGAGAGATGAAGGAAATACAGCATGTTACATAATGAAGAACTTTGTGATGATTTGTATAGTTTATCTGTTGTTGTTAGGAAAGGTATACTAAGACAGGGTGGGCTGGGTTTATAACTTGGATGAACAAATATGTACAAAATATGTACAAAATTTTGGTGAGGAAATTTCTTGGAAATAACATTTTCTCATAAAAATCAGTGTGGGAATGTCTATTTTTGTTTCCTTTCTTGGTAGACACATCTGTTAAAACAGTGGAAATTGCATGTGGAAAGCAAGGTAGATAAAGTTGTGAGTAAACTTACAAGAAGGGCCAGTTTGAATAGAAATGTTTATCTGTTAAATACATTAACAGAATTGAATAGTGGTGTACATGTTTACTAGTAAACCACATGTTTCTTCTTTAGCTTTTTCATTAAATGTGCAATGATTACTGATATTCCTGTTCTGTTGTAATGTATGTTTATAATTATTATGATTTTATTTTATTTTCTACAGCTGGAACCACCAATACATACAGACTTGGTAGTCAGAGGAAGCCACTGTATGCACAGCCTCCAGGCCTATCTACATCACCCCCTCGTATAACCCCTCCTATTGTTCCTTTCAACAACTTGACTCTTTCTACCACAGTGGCTTCACCAGTAGCACCTAGTAGTACAATGGCGGTGCCACAGATGTCAGATATGGCCACATTGACCCCAACACCCTTGCAGTACCAGTACCAGTCCCCAGTGACTGCAGAGAACCAGACTTCGCCCTCAGTGGTCCCGCCATCGTTTACTAATCTGGTAATGAATCAGTTTCTAGGTCTACAGGTTCAGTTGCTCCGTTGACAGTGCAGGTGTTACAGATAGATATTAAAGTTTCAGTGAGGAGCTGGGATAGTTCCAGTACAACAGCCTTTCAGTTATTATGGGAGTATTTTATTCCAGCATTGTTCATTGTGAATAAAAGAGTGAAAAGTTGTGCTGCGAATTGAAGTGCACAGAATTTCCAAATGTGTTCCATGCAATTTTGCATCCTTTGTTGTTGTAATGCTTATTTATTGCAGATATAAATCTGTTATTGTCAACTGATCAACAAAACAGAAGCCATACCATATAAAGGCACAGGCCCTGTTGTCCACAAAGCTAATGAAATCATACAGTAACCTCAACAAATATTAGCCTTCAATAATGTTGAAGTTATGAATGCTACTAATATTGTTGCCTTATTTGTTATTAGTGTTTGGTTAATGAATGATGCATTGGATAGTTTGATTGTTGTTGCTGTACTGCAATTAAGACTAGTGCTGAATACACAATGAAGTACATGATCCATAGGTTCTCACCTGCTAGTGCACGCGTGCACACACACACCCCCGCATGCAGCGCGCGCGCACGCGCCTGCGGACAGACACACACACACGTGCACATAATTTAGAAACCTACTTCTGGAATTAGGGTCATAGATGCATCTTCTTTAACCATTTAAGGCCAAATGGTTTTCTATGTACTGCTAAGTTTAACACAGCCTTTTGTCCACACAGTCTGCTATTTATGTGTTCTGTATGATTCTCACAATAAGCAGCGATTATTTCCTCATACAGCGTTATCTTATTTGTCTCTCTAGTGAAAGTACATTCCATTCTCTGTGAGGTAAAACCTGAGTGTATGCAATGCAGATTAATTCTATGATAGATGGCAGGTTTTTTTTCTCTATGAAGGTTTCTGCTGTGTTGTCCTTCTTCTGTTCCTTATTCTCCTACATCATGATGTCATGGTGTAGCTATTCTTGGAAAATAATAACAGAGCACTTTCCACGATTCTTGTGATATATAAAAATATGGTTTGAAATTGTATTTCATAGGCTTGTGTTAGTGAAATGTCAATACTTTTAAATGTTTTTAAACAATTTGTATATGGGCTTTGCTGCGTCCTGTGGGGACCGAATCAAAGAAACCAGATATTTTTTAAGAGGAAACACATTATGTTTCAGGCCCAGCAAGGAACAATGTACCGGCCTGTGTACCATCACTGGTTCTTCAAAAAGGAGGTTGAAACTAAGGTTTTGTGGCTGCCATTCAGCATGTTTGATTCTCTTGCTCTAGAAGAAGCATTTATTTCGAGTAAGTAGATCGAAGCCTCAGTTGTCTGACTCTTTCAAAAGCAAACTATTAAAAGGTAAGCCTACAGCATCTACTCCACGCACGCTTTCATATGTGTATGATGTCAGGTGGAGAGTATAAATCATTAATTATATGAATTACCAGTTGGGATGATGCTGTGAAGACCTGTGTTGCAGTGGAGGTGCTGCACTATGTATTTGTAACCTGGCAGCAGATGGAGGTTAATAATGAGGAACAAATTCTGAGGGCACGTGGTTTTATAAAAGAGTAAAAATATTTTGTACTGCATACTAAATTTTTCTTTCTACTGCCGGTGCATGTGTGTTGCAGAAATTAGTCTGCAGTTTGATTATGCAGAGAAGAGACCTGCTTGATTTATACACTGCAGAGTTCAGATGGCTGGATGTTATGATGTAATGAGAAATTAGTATTGACCTGACCTAGATGAGTGAGAGTTACAGGTCTCAGTGGATTATACATAAATTTTGTACAGTTATGTAAACCTTTCTGTTTGTAGCTGAAATAGCCCCAGAAACACTGGTTGCAACAGATGGTGGACGGTATGATGTGAACATTCTTCGACGGCAGAGATCATCTGTGTATTGGCAGGAAAGCCCATGTGAAGTTCGGCGTTGCTCGTGGTTCTATAGGCGATCTGCTGACACACGCTGTGTCCCATATGAAGAGAATATATCTACTAGACTGGAGGAAGAGTTTAAGATAGCGACAACAACCAATGTCTGGCATCGCCGTGTTGAGTTCCCCAATGGGGAAACAGTAATCTTTCATGGACCTAATTCTATGTTTCATCACCTGCAAGCAGCGTCACCAGATGCATGGGGAAATACGCCTGTGAGTGTGTATTATAACTTGGTATTTGATAATTGTAGTTCCGGTGGTCTGAGGGCAATATCTTGTGTTGGAAACCAGCTGAACCCAGCATGCATTTTTCTGTATGTCTCTTTCTGCATCATTCGAAAATATGGCAAAGTTTATGCATGTGGTAGCAATGGTAACAAGTCAAAAGGATATTTGTGATAAAGTAATAGCAGATTGAATTTAGGAATGTGTGCTGACATTCATTTCAGATTGTTTTTTGCTTTTTATTGTACGGTGGCGTTTGAGTGGTGTACTGCCCTGCTTATACTAACTATTTCCTGGCACTCATTCATGCGTGTGTCTATATATGTTCACATGACAAACATTGTGTTCTTTAAAATATATGATGAGCTCTTTATACAAGTATGTTATTATGTATGTAATTTTAAATATGTCATCACATGTGTAAATTTAGACCAGAGGCCTATATTCTAGGGATGTTTCTTATGCCAGTGAGTTGATGAAAAGGATGGATAAAAGAAAGTGAAATGCAATGAAATGAAGAATTGTGGGAA
This sequence comes from Coptotermes formosanus, assembly GCA_013340265.1. Lineage (NCBI taxonomy): Eukaryota > Metazoa > Arthropoda > Insecta > Blattodea > Rhinotermitidae > Coptotermes > Coptotermes formosanus. The sequence goes on from BLKM01002316.1 coordinate 498,102, forward strand.
ACGCAAGTCGTTGCTGTAATGTTCAGGTATTAACATTTTCGTGCCATCTCTTGGCGACAACCAGCCATGATCCATTTTTAGCACCATACTAATGAAGTCCACTCAGAAGAATGTCTCATGCATAGTGAATATATTTTTGAAATTTGTGGTTTTTGCTTTGAAGATTATCCTAGATATGTGTGTAGCATTCACAAAAGAAGATTTAAGTAAAAGATTCAAAGATCTATGAAAGTGTGTTTATTGTTTGTGTAGGAGACATACTGATATAAATCATTAACTGCTTTTACCAGTTATTTACTTGTCATGAAATTTGTTTATTGTATAATAAATTTTACTCTCAGATTGGACAGTTTCTCATGCATACATTTTGTTTCATTTGTAGCAAACTCATGTAAGACCTCATGTTGTGAAACGTGGTGTAGATGAGTTTGATATTGATGAAGGTGAGCCAGTAAAGGTGGATCATCTTTTGTTCCTTGTCCATGGTATTGGTCCAGTGTGTGACTTGAAATTCAGATCTGTTGAAGAAGTGGGTGAGTTGTCCTTCAGTAACTTCATGATGTTTGACGTTTTTCTGGATAGTTTTTTTATGTGGGAACTGTACAGGACATCCCAGGATAGATTTTGTGGTATAGTTATACTGGGAACAAAATTACATTGCCTGGTACATGTGTGCTGCATGCTTTCTCGTATGATGTCTAGTGTCACCAGCATGAATTCCAGCATTCATTTATTCTTACTGTTATTCAAAGTATGTCATGTAAAGTACAGCTTTTGCTGTACCAATTTTAGCAAAATTCTCAGTTACTCATCAGTACTACCTGTAGATCATTTATAAAGAGTTTATCAAAATTGGATGGGAATTGTAGAAAGTATCTAAAAATTTTCTTTCACACGCTTATGTAAAGTGTTCCTTTCATTGCATCTATGAGTTTGAAACCCACCATTTCTCAGCAGCACTGCATGGAGAGCTGACATACCAAATTTTATGCAAATTGAGTGAGAAATGTAGAAAATACGTTAAAAATTTCAATTATATGTGTGGGTGAAGTGTAGCTTTCACGGCATCGGTTATAATGAAACTTACATCTGCTCAGTTGCAGAGAGATCTCATATACCAAGTTTTATCAAAATCAGTCATGAAATGTGGAAGATACATGGCAATTTTTATTTTTGCCTGTCTGTAAAGTACAGCTGTCACTGTGCCAACTGGAACAAAACTCAGAGTTTGATTCCTGGTAAGGTCAGAAGTACGTTCTTTATAATGTTGGACCTGGTATGATCGTACTGATGTGAACATTTTCTCTGTCATGCTCAATTCCAGTAACCATTAAAATATTGAAGAAATGGACTGGAAAATGCTTTGGCTTCATCCTTCTTGACCATACTTTGCTTTAAGTGATTTTTCTTTCTGGGCTGCTAAAGATGTCAGAGGTATTTGGACATAAAGAGTAGGTTCAACATTAGTTATCTGTTACAGAGTTTGGGAAATTTGGCTGCAGCTGGGTTTATCAAGCTTGTACAGCAGTGGACAAAGTGTGTCGATTTGCAGGGTGATTAAAATAGAGAAGTGCATGTGCAAAAACTGTTTACAAGATACAAAATAAATGAGTGCTGGGATTTGTTTTACACTTCTACATTTTTTTATTTTTGTAGGTCATATGTGAAGACCTCTGAAAGTCTTTGCAGAAATATTAATTCAAGGGTTGTGAAAGTGTATTAATACTACATTTATACAGGCGTCATATAATCCACCTGGGTGGAACATAAAATTTAAATTGATGATTATGATCGTGGTGGTGGTGGTGGTGGTGCTGGTGGTGGTGGTGGTGGTGGTGGTGGTGGTGGTGGTGGTGGTGGTGGTGGTGGTGGTGGTGGTGGCGGCGGCGGCGGCGGCGGCGGCGGTGGTGGTGGCGGCGGCGGCGGTGGTGGCGGTGGCAGTGGTGTGGTTTAGATTGGTTTGCTTAGCTGTTCATTTCAAAGACATGTATAACTTTTCAGACTTGTTTGCAGTTTGATGTATTTCTAGGTGATCTGTTGTGAACACAGTTGTCTGTATTTTAGTTGATGATTTCCGGAGCATCTCGCTCCAGTTGGTGCAGTCCCATTTCCGCACAGCAGTGGAACAAGGCAGGGTGAACAGAATTGAAGTACTGCCCATTTCATGGCATGCCACTCTTCATGGAGAGGACACTGGAATTGACCGCAAGCTGAAAAGTATTACACTCAGTAGCATCCCAAAACTACGACACTTCACGAATGACACCTTGTTGGACATTCTCTTTTATACTAGTCCAGTGTATTGTCAGGTGAAAATTTGGTTCTGTTTATGTAAATTCATATTATATCATTTATTGGTCTGAATGTGTGGAGAACTAGTCTTGTGATTGTGTGTAAGCACAATTGGCAGGGTGTGAACATGGGGCTGTGTTGGTTATAACTTAGTCATAAAAACCTAGAAAGAGTAGTCATTTTATTACTCCTTTCTGTTTAGATCGTGGTATTCAGGTTATGTGGCTACTAACATTAGAAATATTTTTGCTGCTATAAAAACTTCAAATCTTATATTTTATTTCATGATATTCATTTACTTTACATGAAGTACGAAGCCTGTTCAAAAAGTATCCGACGTAATTTTTTTCCGCGGAAACTAATGAAGCACGGGAGGTGTGCTGTGATAGGGAGGTGGAGGAGACCTTCGTGCACATACTTGGATTTTTTTCCGCCAGCAGACAGCCTCAGTCACCTGCAGCCAGCGTGTGAGTGAGAGTGTATACGCAGTGAGTGTCGCATTGTAATTTTCTGCCAAAATGACGGAACAACTTGAGCAGCGGTATTGCATCAAATTTTGCCAGAAGCTTGGCGATAGCCAAGTGGAAACCATTTGGAAGATTCAGTGGGTTTTCAGCGAAGATGCCATGGGCATCACACAAATTAAGGAGTGGTACAACAGATTCAAAGATGGCCGCATGTCGGTGGAGAGCGACGCTCGTTCCGGTAGGCCCTCAACAAGCCGAAATGACGAGCTCATCGACCAAGTGCGGGCTTTGGTCATGCAGGGCCGTCGTGTCACCGTCCGAGAACTTGCAGAGGAAGTGGGGATAAGCACTGGTTCGGTACATTCCATTCTTACCGATGATTTGGCAATGCGGAGAGTGTCCGTGAAATTCGTGCTGAAGCTGCTAACGATGGAGCAGAAGCAACTCTGTCTGGAAGTCTTGCAGGACATGCTGGACTACGCAAACAGTGACCCTGAATTCCTGAACATCGTGATCACTGGTGATGAGCCATGGGTTTATGGCTATGACCCGGAAACCAAGGTGCAGTCATCACAGTGGAAACATTCAACATCCCCGAGGCCAGAAAAAGCCAGGCAGGTGCGGAGAAACGTCAAAGTGATGTTGACTGTTTTCTTTGACTCCCGTGGAGTGGTGCATCACGGGTACGCACCACAAGGCCAAAACATTAATAAACAATACTACCTGGAAGTCCTTCGTCGCCTTGGTGATGCTGTGCGGTGCAAGAGACCAGACCTGTGGGCAGCGGGAACATGGCAGCTGCATCATGACAACGCACCGGCTCATTCCTCGCAACTGATTCAAATGTTCTTGGCCAAACACAACATTCCTGTGGTTTGACAGGCTCCCTACTCTCCCGACATGGCTCCTTGTGATTTTTGGCTGTTCCCCCACCTGAAAATGCAGCTGAAAGGGACTCGATTTGACTCACGAGACGACATTATACAGAACACGACGGCCAAGCTGTACTCCATTCGCAAAGAGGCATTCCAGAAATGCTTCGAACAATGGCAGAACTGTTGGGAGAAGTGTGTTCAGTCACAAGGAGACTACTTGGAAGGGGATTAGAGTTGCAGACCTCCAGGTGTGTAAATGTATTTTTCCTGGCCAAAAGTCAGATACTTTTTGAACAGGCCTCGTATATTACTTCATTTAGAGTGAAGTGACAGAGTACCAGCTTTTGAAGGACTGTGCTTCATATAGTTAGTTGTGTAAACCACTCTGTACAGAGTGGTTTACTGTGTTTACATGTCAGTACATTCTCTTGGTTGGTGCATGACTACGAGTACAAAGAATGTCTGTGTATGCATGTATTCAATCATGGTACACCTATAGTAACACCTTATCTTATGTATTTTAAACTGTTATTTTATCGTCATTTTATATTTTTGATTGGTTCTGTCACTTCAGTAATTGTTTCATCTTTTAATTTTTGTCATTTTTAGTGTGTCCCTGAAGATGGCTGTGTGAGTGGCCAAAAATATGTAGGAGGTTATTATATACAAAAATTATTTCACTGGTGTGCATTTTGTTGGTATTACTATTATATTATTATAATGCCCTCTTTAGGGGTGAGGTTTTCCTATCTAGCCTATCTCACTAAACTAGGAGAGGTCATTCTGGTAATGTAGCTTCACAAGTCTCCCGCTGGGTCTGTCTTTACTCTGCTTTCGGTATTGCTGCCACCAGTCAGTTTTGTAATGTTAGCAGATAACTGACAACTGATATCCCTTACATAAGTTTCCATTATATCTTACTTAATATCTCATATTTGAACAATTACTTAACACTTCACTGCCACCACCTATGAGAATGCTTTTCTAATTAATTCAATTTACTGCTTATCCAAGTTTCACGGTTAACAAGCCATCTGTGTCTCAATCCCCGTTATGCTCCCATGATGTTAGTAAAATGGTGATCACAAAATCTTTACTCTAGCGGTTACCAAATATCCCAAAGCTGTACAAACGAAGGTTTCTTCATTTCAATAACTTCAAAATAACGTATCCCCAATCATAGTTTATCTGTTCACACAGTTATTCATCATTCTAATCATGGAGGTACGTGGGTCAGGTTATATCTTCACTTTACACACACTGACGTCCCAGTGGACCACAGACTGAACACTGGTTACATTTTCAATGTAAAATATGAATAGTATATTCTCATATTTAAACGACTATATGTATAAATCAAGAAAACACACACAAACATAATACCCCTCATTTACCTAAGAAGGGGGTTCCTAACTACCCTAGGCTGCATCATCGTGTCTCACCGTTAACCCGTAATTCTGAACTACTTTTTTTGAATTCTACCCAAGATAACTAAAATCTCCATTACTCCACCAAAACTGCATTAACGCGGCACTGGATGCGTTACACGCCACTCACCTGGAATGAACAAGAATATGAGCATTATCAAGCTCATTTTAGAAACTCCTTTTCGTAGCGCTGATTTCTATATCTTGTCTCGAAGAAAGATGGGCGACCAAAGGTGCTGCGCATCGCTGCGAACAGTCCACATGCGCTCACAAAACTTACCAAATCAGCACTTTTCAACTCACTTAGCAACAACAAATAGTCGCCATTGCTAAGAGGATACGACCTGATACAGCCTTCCTGTTGTGAGCATGTGTAACCACTCCCTAACTTCTATCGAAACATAATTTCAAAATGTAACATTAACATCAACTATAAAATTTAAAAAATTAATTTCCACGTGGTTACACTTCCATACACTACGTCATATATATACTAATGCATGGGTTGTGGATCATATAAAGTTGGTTAAGAGGTACTCCAATTCCTAATTTGATATTAGTTATCTTTTATGAAGTCAGGATTTTAACTTTGAGTACTTGTTTCTGATTATGATATTGTGTTCTTTCACAGACTATAGTGAACACTGTTGGCAAAGAACTGAATCGGCTGTTCAACTTGTTCAGGGAACGTAACCCAACGTTTGAGGGTGGTGTGTCCTTAGGAGGGCATAGTTTGGGATCCCTCATATTATTTGACTTGTTGTATCATCAGAAGCCAGCCAAAGAGCTAGTGAATAATCCCATGCCTCCAACTGGAGAGAGTTTAACTGATCCTGTATATGCAGTAAGTGTTGGTCATTATGCCTGTGTACTGCTTTCACACCCAAAGAGTTATAATTAAGTAAACATTAGGAGTCATGATCTCCTGAAAAGTAAGAGCACCGAGAGTACAGAAAGATACTAAATTTATCTTCTATTCTTCTCCTCCTGTGCCCGTATTCTAGCAGACATGAACACTAAGAAGTACTAACGTAGAGAGTTGTATGGATTTACATGGTCTGGAATTTTGATGTGCTAGAAAGCAGATAATGTCCTGACTTTCACATTTGTGCGTTGAAGATCTGAGAGGCTTGTGAAAATACTGTAAGGTAATTGGAAATGTCATGCAAGCCATCAGGAATATTATAGTTATTTTTTAACTTGTTTTAAGAGGAGGCTGTAAATCATATCTTCACAGTGCTTGTTTGATTACATTTAGGTGCATTTTTTGAAGCATCTGTGAACATTGAAACTGTGAAATTTGGCACATATTAAGTTGAAGGTTTTCTGTGTATGCTGATTTTTTTCTTTTAAGTGATTTGCATTTAAGCATATTTGTAATATTCTAAGGGACCATTTAATAAGTATGTGTTTAAGTCAGTGATCACTAGGAGTCAGCAGATCCAGAAAACCCTTAACTGTATGTGTGTGTGAGAAATTACATGACTACAGAGTTTGAGGTTTCCTAGAAAACATGGAGGCAATCACAATGCAGAAACAGAAATTATAATCTCCTGTTAACTTTATCAGTATTTATCTTAATGCATTTCTCTTCAGAGCCTGATAATTAAATACCTAGACTGAATATTTAAACAGATATTACGTGTCCCTTTAATTAGTGTGGTCAGTGTCAAAATTGTTACCTTGTGACACCTCATGTGTTCTACATTCAGAATTGGAGATTGTATTTTACAGCCTTACAAAATGAGAGGTGACCCTGTAACTATATGTGTTTTTTCATCTTTACTCATTTCGAAGTGAACAGGACGATAATAGTTTGTGAACTGAAAGCTAAGAAGATTTCCCATACTATTCTTTTCCTTTGATTGAAAATAATAATGATTTTTTAGGATGGTGATGAGGGTGGAAATAGTACAGCAAAAGTGCCTCCCCTAGAACGTAAACTGAACCATCGGGTCAGTTATGTAATGGGGAATGCGGGCACTGGACAGCCTTTCATCACATACTCACAACTTAATTTCCATCCAACAGCGTTTTTTGCTTTGGGCTCACCAATTGGTAAGATTTTCAATCAGATTATTTGTGAGTAGGTTACATAATTTCAGAAAGCTTAATATTTACCTGATTTGTTGTTTTCTCGTGCTTATATTGGTGTATTTAGTTACATTATGACTGTGGAGACTCCTGTGGGTATAGTATGTATCTGCGAATGAAATTCTGGGTGTGTGATAAGGACTGTGTACCTGGAGAGAGACAGAAAGCATTGGCGGGCGTTTTAAATAAAATACCTAAGAGTGAGTGAGGGAGCTTGGGGTAGCAGTTCTAGATGAGACTTAAGTGCCATGTTACTGTGCTGGTTGTGCTTACGCTTTGGTACACTGTTGTCATCCTACATACTGCTGCTTTTCCTTGATTTGTGTATGTTTATTACATAGTAAGACACACATGAGCCCAGTTCAAATTATGGTATGGAATATATAATATTATTGGAGTGAAGGAAATTATTCTGTATGTAGCAGAAAAGGGAATAATGTCTGGATTTCTATTTTGGAGTTACTGAGTTTGAATCTAAGCTGGGCTGTTGGTTGTCCTGATAAGGTTTTTACATTTTCCTCATATCCTTCAGCTGAATGTTGGGATAATACCATGAGATGGAACATGACTTCCCTCCTTTCAAATAATTTCTTATTCATCATCTGTTAATCGGCTTCCTATTTAATTGATGTTGCATAACCACTGCAGATGAAAAAAGTGTTCTTAATGTAAATGACTGGAGAATTAAAGGAGAAATGGATTCTTATTGTTTTTGTTGTCAGTGAATTTTGTAGTGATATATATGCTATCAGTCTGAAGGACTGAGAAATAAGTGGACTGATGTCTTTGTGCAGCATGTGGCGGCTGTGGTGCGTTGGTGTATGTTGGATTATGGGACCACATGATTTAGCAGTTTTGTTGGACAAGTAGATTTCGTATCATAACTGCTGTATTTACCCAAATATAAGACAAGAATTTCTTCCTGATTTGTCACCTAAAAAACAGGAGTTGCCTTATTATCATGCACAAAGTTACTTTGTGTGTAGAACATTTTCCCAAATGTTAATCTGGGTGAATACATCGTATAACAAGTGTATGTAGTAGTAACTACATATAAAACTAAACCAAAACGAAATATAATGAAAATTGACTTTGTGTAACCACATAAATTTAGAGCGTGTATCCAGTTGTCTGAGAAGTAACTGAAATATACACTTATGTGTGGGTAATTTACTGTCTTGTAATAATGGTTCTTGGAACACTTTCAGTCTTACTTTTGTTATAGGTATGTTTGTTGCTGTTCGTGGAATTGACACACTGGGAGAAGATTTCCGACTGCCTACATGCCCTGGTTTCTTTAATATTTTTCATCCATTTGATCCTGTAGCTTACAGAGTAGAGCCATTGGTTAATACACAGTTGATGTCTCTTAAACCTGTGCTAATACCTCATCACAAAGGAAGGAAGAGGATGCATCTAGGTAAGTTAATGTAATGTGATGCTGATTCTTTGAGTACTAAATGTTCTGAACCACAGCTGGTTTCAGTGAAAAATAGATGGTTTTTAGTCTTCTTGTTGCATGCAGCCAAATATTGCATATATTTTTGTCTTAATGAGGGTTGGACAAGATATCCCTCAGTCTGTCTGATCCGTGATATCTATATTAGATCGCAGTAGAATTCCTTTAGTCCAGCACCCACGGGACTGGACAGGTACCAGATTATCACATCTTCTGCATTATCTGACAGTTCCTAAATATTACAGCCAGCCCTCAGGGAATGTGCACTTGTCATTGGTTTTCATTTAATCATAAAAGGACTTAGCTTTTTCAGTTATCATTGGCCCACTGGCTTTTCTTTCAGAAAGCATTGTTGTAAACCACTTACGCAGCACTTATCCAGTTTCACTAATTTAGACTGTTTAAGTGTCTGGCTCTTGACAGCCCTTCACACTTTCACTTGATGTTATAAAGAATCATAGGTCCTCCTGTTTTTTTATATCATAGATAGTTGGTGATTCAATGGTGCGTGAAGCTGTAATCACACTTCAGTTTAAGCCACTTTCTGGCCTCATAATTATTTTAAATTTCTGATGAACTCTTAATGTTACTTGTTTCCTCTTGACAGCTGTACCTTTTTTACTTTTTTTTTTTTTTTTTGAATTTTTGGAGCTGTTATAATAGCTTGATGGGTCCAGGTAAAGTCACAGAGTCAGTCATTGATAATGAGACTTCCAGTCATAGCTCATGCCTATCTGGGCTTGGGACTGTTTTCCTGAAGTGCTGAACTATCAAGATTTTTGGATTATCAGTAGCCAGATTAAAGGAATTTTACTGTGCCTGATTATGCTCTTAAGTGTAACATGTCATGTAAAAGGACACGGAATATTATGTTTCATCTGTTGCATGTATTGGTTAGTGGCAACTGAGAAAGAGTATAAAAATAACTGAACACTGATTGTTTACAGCTGTTGCAGTTATGGGAGGAAAATAAGTTTTTATTCTACCGTTCAAACAACTGAACAGTTAACATGGAGAACACATATTTTAAGACGGCATTCGTTTTATATTTGCATAGCGCTTTGAACTTTATTTTTATTTGTTGTAGATTCAGTTCTTTTGTTAGTTAACACTGTAGATAGTGTACTTCATAGAGATGCAAGTTATTGTCTTGTATTTATTAAATAATGATGTATAAAAGTGTTTAAAGTAAATGAGTATGTAGATCTTAGAGGCAGTGTTGTATAGGTTTCAATTTCTTAACTGGTAGATCTTATGGATGTACCATATTGACTCAAATATGAGATGTGACTTTTTCCCTAATTCATCATGTGATGAATGGGGCAGGGTGTTGTCTCGTAATTGCACACAAAATTCAATTTGTTGTGTAGGTATTTTCCTGAAAATCTGAGGTTTGGGGGGGGGGGCATCTTATATTTGGGTACATATTATTTACCAATATATACTGATAAGACAAGAATTTTTTCCCTAATTTATCGTCTGAAAATTGGGATGTCACTGTGTAATCACGCAGGGAATTAAACACATCCTGTGAACAGGGCAGATGTTTTTGTATCTTGTGTGGTTAGGCGAATAAAAAAAATCAAACATCTGCTACATATTATTTTATTATTATGATTTCATTATTGTTATGCTGAAGGCTGATTTCAAGTCAAGTTATTGAAATGAGAAGTTGCTGAAATTAAAGTATGGGTCAGGGGTGGTTATGTTGAAATGAAAAGTTTATCTGCATGTGAAGTACCAAAACCAGTGCTTTGCCATTCCTAGTACTGTGTTGTTTCATGGCTGTACCTGGTAGTTATGTATATTGCTAATGTACTTCTTTAAGAAGTACTGTAGTAGTGCTGTTCTCATGTCTGTGAAGAGGATAAGAAAGTAGAAGAAGTAAGGGACATATATGATACAAAGAATCTCCTATTGCTTCCTCAAAAGTGGTGGTGGAGAAGTTATTTAGAGCAATCCAGAAGGCCAGGTGAATACTTGTTTCTAGCACAATTTAAAATGAAACATCCAGTAACATAATTTGTGGTGGTTTCCCATGTCATATTTCACTAGGACAGACTCGTTTGGTATGCATCATTTCAGAACTGAAAGAAACCATGGCACGTGTCGGAGCAGACTTGAAGCAGAGACTGATGGAATCTGTACGAAGTACATGGAACACCGTGTACCAGTTAGCGATGTTTCATCGCTCTGATGACCAGGCACTGGAACAGGAAGTAGATAAAGTAATTCGCATGGGATAATTATGAAGTATCAGTAACTTCCTGGCTTCATTTAGTAAAACATAGTAGAATCTCATGTAAAATTTAGCTACTCAAGAAAATAACTGATCTGATGGCACCACAGAATAATGTGTTGAGTTAGTCAACGGTTAAGTAAAACAGTAATCAATTTTAAAACAACAGATTTTTTCTGGAGCTTGACCCCTGTGAATATCATTGGTTAATAGTGAAAGAAGAAAAAAAACTTTCACCATTTTCAGACATGAGCTGTTAGAATGGTTTATGGGGGCATCAAAGTAGGAAGAGTTAATTGAGTGGTATCAGTCAGGATATTCTGATGAAGTGTCATGTAATGTTACAGGTCTTCTTTATAGTTGGAGAAACAAAATTACAGGGGTTAGTCCTTGGCGTATTCTTGTCACATGAATTTCACTGTAATGTACCAGAGGCATTTCAGAAGTTTACTGTGTTGCAGTACCGGCTTGTAATTGTACAAGAACAACCCCATAAGATGTAATATCTACTGTGTATAATATGTAGGCAATGTGGTTGTTACATATGCTCACATTGTGTTGAACTATGAACCGAGAAGGAGCACAAGTGAGTGTCTTGCATATGGATGTGAGAATAGTGATAATGTCATGTATAGTATTGACAGAGACACTATGCAAATTCCTTAACCTGTTCAGGGAAGGATTAGGGACCCACACCATAGTGTATGAAGCTACTGAGGGCACTTAAATATCTTGCAGTGCTGTGATGACAGCTGCCCCTGATGTGAAACATGCAGTATGTGCATGTTGTGCTCATTGGCTTGGTACCTCCTTCAGGTTGATTCTCAGAATCACTGGTTAGCTTTCCCCTTTTTAACATGGTGCTGTACACAGGAAAGTGTACAGTGAATACTGATTACCATAAAAACTGTGAGTCTTAGACAACACCTGTGCAGAAGGTTCAGGTCTTTTGGGCTATGACACCATGATGAGTGGTAAATAGTTACTGAGGTTTCAGAGGAGCTTACTGCCTCCATCGTCAGGGTCTGAGCAATTCAAGAGGAATGCTGAGACCTTGAAGATGGAAGCAGTAAGCTTTCATGAAACGTGGGTAAATATTTACCCTACATGGCATCATATTCCAGAATACTTGACTCTTCATTAGCATCACTCTGAAAACCTCATTCATTTCTCATGGTATATATAAATGAACATGAATACCCTGTTTACACATGTGTAATATTGCTAAAAAATGCCTTTGGAAATTTTATATACTTCAAAACGTAATTTGTGTTTTGGCTTGTCTTACTGTAGTGTGTTCTATTGTGTCAGGTGACCACATTTTCTATCAACAGGTGCTGGAAGAACAGTTACAGCAGCAGCAACAAAATGAGACAGACAGCTGTCATTCGGGGGCAGATGGAGAGGCAGACACAGATGTGTGTGTGGGACAGCTAAATGGTGGTCGCAGGATTGACTATGTCCTGCAGGAAGCACCTTTGGAAAGCTTCAATGAGTACCTGTTTGTTATGAAAACACATGTGTGCTACTGGTAATTTTTACATCCATTGAATAGTTTTTAGTATAGTTGAAGCTGAGATAGAATTAAGACTGCAAAGTAATGGTTGCCAATTTTACATGTTAGGGAGTCTCAGTTTTAATTCTTGGTTCAGGAACTGAATAAGCAGATTGTTGTGGTTTCTCTTGGTTCCTACTGGGCAGTTTTGTTATAGAGCCTTCAAGTGCTTAGAAAGTTGAAGTAACTTGTTGACTGGGAGAGTTGACATTCTGACAGTAGTGCTACTGAAGAGTCAAAGTCTTCCATGATGTGACAGTGTTATTAGGTGAGTAGTAGTCAGTGTTTCTAAGACTTGTGGCGTTGTCATCTTCAAGGTCAAGCAGTCCTGCAAGATGACTGCTACTCACCTAGTGACACACCCATCAAATCCCAGAATACTTGAGTCTTCAACAAATTGACTATTGTAAATATCCTTATCTTTTGTGTGTGAGAGAGAGAGAGAGAGAGAGAGAGAGAGAGAGAGAGAGAGAGCAGGACCTGTTCCAGTACTTGTTGGTCCTTCATGAATCCTGACATGTCAGCTTTCAAAAAGAATCAACCACCTACATTACCAAGATGTAAGTGACTGTAAGCTTTCAGTCCAACTTAGTGCTGAAAGCAGTTTTTTATGTATCACTTGACTGGGCTGAGTCACAGAAGCAGCAAAACTGCATTCACCTTGTGAATGTGTAGATATAGTCCTGGCTTCAGCCTGTGATCAGAATATTGAAATACTGTGACCTTATGAAAGGCTGTCTTATTCTCCTTTGTGATTAGGGTGATGAAAAGGCTAAAGACATACCTGTTATCGTAGTTGTTGCTGAGTACATACACATGTACTTGCAAGTTATGCAAAAACTGCTTTTTGCTGTGTGTGGTAAATTTTTATATGTAGTAAGGACATTGCATCTTCACAAAAGCACTAAAATTCTCTTACTGCTAGGTTGCACTCTGTCCATAATTCATCACTTTTGTTGACAGTTTGTATATGATCTCTTGATCTTGTGAAAATGGTGTGTAATGCTGCAAGTACATGTTCCAGGGAGTCGGAGGACACTATGCTGATGATCCTCAAAGAAGTGTATTCCACTATGGGAGTCACTGCTGACAATCATGTTTTACAGCAGAATATACCTGCAGATCGTTCGACCTCAAGCATTCTTTCATACTCTGCTACATCAATTGATGCTGACATTTCAAGGGCCTCAGACACTGTTGCAGAAAATAAGGAGACAGGATTAGGTATCTGCCAATCTGATGGTTCCTTTATGGTGTCAAGTCAAGTTGCTTCATCTCCAATCACAACATATTCTGTTGAGTTGAACAGTTCTGCATCATTACTAACAGCCCCATCTGGAACAGCTGCAGCGACATTTGTTTCAGGTAATGCAAGCAGTGGGCGCCCACTAATGGGAATGGATCCAACAGCACCGCTTACTGAAAACAAGAATCTGGGACCACCACCAATGACAGGTTTTGTTAGGAAATGAACAGAGAACAGGAATCTAAATTAGTGTACTGTTTACTGTTGCTGTATGGTGGTTGTGTATTATGGGAAAGTGAATAAGAATTCCTCGTAATTGAAGAGTAGTGGGGGTAACATGTGGAGTGACTGAAAGTGTTACTAATAACTTTGTATAACATTTTTAAATTATTCGTGAATTACGTAGTGGAAATGGGTTGACTGTAAGTAACATGAACTATGTTGGACATTTGGAAAAATTCTTCCTATCTGATCAGTGTGCTGTGGTCACATTGTAACAGGAGGTGATAGTCATGTGTTGCGCCATCAGACTGATGTATCACTATTTTTGTGGGCCCATAACACAGGTTTGTATGAAACAGCAGGGCATTTAAAATTACTAGAAATGAAGCTCTGAATTTTGCCACCATCTTGTAATGAACAAATATCTTGAAGATTGTGGTAGTGTGGCAAATTAATTTACAATTTGTTCTCGTAATGGAAAAATAATTACGAATTCAGGGTTGTTTGTTGTGATTGCCTTCCATATTCTTCTGTAAATATTTAACATTAATTTAAAAGTGAATACATTTTATAGGTGAACTATTAAAAGTTTGCAGTGTATGAATTTCTGCAAATACAGCATTGTCTTATAAAAAATTAGTATACTGTCTTTCATTGAAGATTTGTAATGCAGGTTGGTGCAACTTACATTACAAACAATTTTGAGTTTATCGTACATGTTCCTTAAGAAATATACATATATTTCGCAAGTAACTGTCCTAATAATTTGATAAAAGAATCGTAGAAAACTCTTTATCCGATGCAAAAAAAGAAAAAAATAATATCTGTGTTACAAAGTAAACGGTTCAGAAAATTTTTAAGTTTGTTACAACTCATACTTTTCTCTAGCACATGTCATTTCACATTTGTATACTATATTGAAATATGCCTCTGCATATTACAACTTCTTGCCTATATAACAAATTTTCATTTTAAATGTATCCTGTTATTGAAATTTGTTAATGGAGGAAGTATCTAAAAATTGTTTATTTTTTAAGTACAGTGTTCCTTTTTCTGCAAACACAGAATATGCACTGTAGAATAACCATTATATTGACAATGCATTGCAGGGAAGGTTCCAGTATTTCAGTTTCCCATGTTCCCTGAGTTGTATCAAAAATATTATGTGTTGTTGCTAAATATATGATTCATGAACTTCTTTATTTAATATGTCACTAATCTTTGTGTGTAAAGTGTAGGTATTGGCAGAGACATTTACACTAATTTCAAAAGAATTTGCAGAGAAGAATGGTTTACACTGAATGTGATAAAGGAACAGCATAAAACTGACTCTTTGAGGCTGTCACAAGTTAGTAATGGTGTAAGAATTACACTAAGAGAAGTTATAAGCAATATGTTAGTTATACAGTGTAGACGCAACTGTTTTGTAAAGCTATATATTTGTGAAGAAACTTGTATTGTTGCGGAGGAAGCTAATACTTGTAAGTTCAGGCTAGAAGTGACAGCAGCTGGGGTTAGAATTTTCGTCATGACTTCATTAGGTAGGTGGTTGTGCCATGGCTCAGACAGTTAGTCGCCAGCCTGTTGCTGTGGAGGCCTGCGAACAATTCCAGGCCAATCTATTTGAGATTTGTGGTGGACAAAGTGGCACTGGGACAGGCATTTTTCTGACTACTTCGGTTTTCCCCTGTCAGTATTACTCCACCAATGCTCCTTTTTGATTTCTAAATCTGTCGCTGATGCTATGTAATCTAGGCAGTTGACAGTATTGCTACATAAGACATTTAAAAGAACTATTATTGCTTAGTTAGCTTAATTCCTATAAATTATTTTTTCAGCATATCTTTGGTTTTTCTATTTATACTTCATGTCACTCATTGCGATCTGTCTTTCACTGTTTTTCCTACATGACCTCTTCCTCTTTTCTTACATACCATAACCTCTTTACATATTTTTCATTTGTTAAATTATATATAGACTGCAAAGAACCGTGATAGTTCTGATTTCTGTTGCTTTAATTCTCCTTTTGTATCTTCATGTAAGTATCTGGGCTGAAGAAGAAAGAATCAGGAGGTTGCCCCTATATAACATGATTTATATTGTTGTGCACATGTTAAACCTTACAGCTCTAGCTGTCCTGTAACAGTCCCACAGACAAGAAGACTTTTGCCTACACAGGGATTCTCTTTTATCAGAGAGTTGAGATGGTGGAAGGAGTCAGACCCGATAGTGGTGTGGCTGTGCAGCATACAATTTTATTTGCTTGCCGCACAATAACTGCAGAAGGACTGGCCATCATAGTTATGCAAAGTGTAACATGCCTGTTTGAAGTGATGCATCTCACTGAAGAGCAAGATGGTGACTTCATATGTGTGCTGGGGAGAATATGTTTCTCTGTATTGGCAGTTCTGTCAATTTCCGATATCTGCCTGCACCTGCCTTCAACATCCAGAAGTATTATACAAAATTGTAGCTATTATCATATGTACTGTAGAGTGATTAAATATGGTACATAATTAATGATTAAATGTTAATATGTCTCACAAGTATGTGATATACCATACTATGTATGGAATTAACTTGATCATATTTTTGTAAATAAATTCATTGTTTCTGTAGTAATGAAGTGGTTTGAACCAGTGATTTTTATTGTGCTAGTATTTGAAATTTTGAATGTTTTCCTGTCAGTGAATTGATTGAACCTGGAGTCTGTGCTATGCCTTCCATGATGCATTAAGACCAATTTTCTGGTTTGCTGTTGCATGTAATTCGTATATCTATGTGTGTACACACACATGCTTGTACACCAAGAAGTGACACTGTTGTCCAAATACAGTGTTTCCCAATGAGAAGTTCCCAGATATAAAGTTTTCCCACATAAGAACTTAGATTTTTGAAGTCCTGCCAAAACTCTCATAAGAATTATGTTAAATGTTCCTGCATTTGAAATTTTCATGTAAAATATTTTCCTGCTTTAGAAGTTTTTTTTTTTTCAAATTTTTGTATGAAAATGTCCAGTTTTAATAAGTTCAGAAGACTTTACAACCATTATTCATTCCTTTGTGGTCAAACTGTACCAGAGTTGTTAGTAAACTGTGGACCACTTAATTGCTTGCATGTGATCTGTTGAGTGTTAATTTCTGGTTCCATTGGTTGTGTTATTAAATTGTTACTAATGGAAGCATACCATAGATATGTTGCAACAAGATCTGAACTTCAAGTGTAGTTTTGAAGATTTTCTTGTAGTGGGTGATAATGTGCTCCGATTTAATGAACACTGAAGAATCCGTGTCTAATGAAAGTCCTGAGGTGGAGAACACAAGTCAGGTAAATGAAGAAAATGAACTTGTGCCAACAACAAATGATTTCAGGTATCTGTTTTCAGATTTTCCATTATGACTTGTATTTTATGAATTTTAATTTAGCGTGAAAGCGACTGTGTAACCATGTTGCCATTGTAATATACAGTTGTGAGCTTTGTAGTTTAAATGTTATGAAGTAATTGTCTGGGATCAAAATACTTGTTGGATTCAAAAAATGAACTAAATTTCTACATTTTTCTTATAAGAAGTTTTTCCTTTTAGGAAGTTCTGTTTTGCTGGTATGTTGTAAAACTTGTTATACAGAAAACACTGCACATGTCTTGGGTGTAGAAATCTTTTGTATAATATTTGTCCACAGCATTACAGGCTCATTTTATTATACATCCATGTTTTCATAATTTTGTCATATATTTTCTACACTTGGGTATCTGCCTTTGTAATTATTTGACACAGCCTTTGGTGGGAAAAAAACATACCTTGAAATTGTGAGATTTCAGGTGTCTTTCACGGTGTGGTTGTCTGTTCTGGGATGTTATGGAGCATTGGTTGGTCAAGAGTTGAAGACTGCCTCACTTTTGAAGATGGGACTGACAGCCCATCCCTAAACATCAGTAACTGACTACCAAACCAATGTTGTAACAGCCCAGAAGAGTGGAGACCTACTGTGAAATTACTTAATATTTTTCTTATTGCTGTTCAAAATCATATGTATGAAGACATTAAGAGCCGATTAAACTTACGGAATGCCTGCTATCATTTGGTCTGGAGTCTTTTTCCCATTTTATGTCTTGAAACACAGAAGTACAAAGAATACAAAACTGCCATTTTATCATGTTTTGTGTGGGCGTGAAACTTTGTCTGTCACTTTAGGGGATGCAACGTAGGCTGATGGTGTTTGAGAATAGGATGCTAAGGAAGATGTTTGGGCCTAAGAAGGAGGAAATAATAGGAGGATATGGAAAACTTCATAATGATGAGCTTTATGATTTGTACTACTCACTGAATATTACTTGGGTGATAAAATGAAGGAGGATGAGATGGGCAGGGAATGTGACATATATAGAGGAGAATAGAAATACACAGTTTTAATGGGGAAAGCTGCAGGAAGGAGACTACTTGGAAGACCCATGTATAGATGGAGGTCCTATTAAAATCGGTCTTAAACAAAATGAGATAGTATGGACTGGATATATCTGGCTCAGCATGGGGCCACTGCTGGGCTGTTGTGAAGACGGAATGAACGTTTGGGTTCCCTAGTGGGAAATTTATTGCCTGTCTGAGGAACTGTCAACTTCTCGAGAAGGACGCTGCTCCAGCTACTCCATGGAGTCAGCGTCCAGTCTGATGAGATGGCCCCCGGGCATATCCAGGCACATGTTATTAGCTTTGCAGTATCTGGGCTGTTTCCAGCAGTGCAGTTACCTTGCGCAAAAGTAAATCGATTTTTGGCACAAAGGACTTATGAATTTAAATTGTTTTGCTTCCTGAATTACCGATTGATGTCCATTAGGAACAGTCAGCAAATTCGGCTTAGGACAGATTGACAAATTGTCTGTAAGATGTAGTATGCGGTTACCGCTGTGTGTAAAGTTTAAACAGTATTCGCTAATGTTGTTAAATTGTCCGTATCATGTGATACGAGGAAAGATATAATATTTCGTACATTATGGCAATTAATTTTTTATACATCGTCTGCATCGAATGGCCTTCAATAATTGGCTATTGATCAAGTGGCGCGAAAGTTCTGTCCCATAATACCATGAATGACGCATGCGCACAAGAGGACATTTTGCACTATGCGTTTGTGTTTATGTTTGTGTAGTGGTGCGGTTTATGACTTCAAGACAGGTTTGTAACAATCGTGGGCTGACTTTATGAATCTGAAGAATATTTCAAGTCGCTTTTTACATTTTTTCGTTTGTTTTCAGATAATGAGTGAGGAAAGCCATCCAAGAACCCTGTAAGTACTTATTTCCATTGTATTGTAGTCTGCTACCGAGTGCCTATTGCTGTCATTGCGGTTAAAAATGTAAACATAATATGTAGGAGACGGTGTGTCCATGAAATTAAGCACGTGTGGTTTCTCTGTGTGTAGGTACGTCGGGAATTTGGATGCCTCGGTATCTGAAGATCTTGTCTGTGCCTTGTTTTCTCAGATCGGACCTGTCAAAGGCTGCAAGATCATCCGTGAGGTAAGAGTACTGTATGGATTCATTGCTTCTTTATAGTGATCACAATAATTTGTAGCTGATCAGTGAGAGTTGGTGCCACATACGAATCACATTAAATCCTAAGAGCAGGTAAGTTCGAAAGTTGCTGATTAAGGGATTCAAGCAGTTGGAGTGTATGTTAGTGAATGATTCATTTCCGAGTATAATTCCATGTGCATTATCTTGATATACTGTTTCATTGTTTCAAAGTTTTTCAGTTTTGATGGTTCAGTACTGTATAACATGGTGAGGACTTTTATACTGAGGTGAGGGTGGACATGTGGCAAGAATGCCTGTGCATTCTTATATTAATGAAGTATGAAACTTTTCCATTCTGTTCTTTTTATATGATATTCTTAAACATCACCTGGCTGAATTCTTTCACAGATTGTTACATTTTATTGCATTATAAATGGGACACAGTTTAAAAAGACAGGTCTCTGCATGTGAGACGTTTAGGAATTCACGAAAGTGTTTCTGAAAGTGAGTCTTTTGGGATGTGATGCTGTGTCATTGGGTGAGTAGTTGCCGCTGTTTTGAATGATCATAGTGCCTTGATCTTAAGGATCAACCAGCCGTTTCTTGGATTGCTTGAACCTAACATGAAGGCGTTACAGTCATTCAAAATATCAGGAACCACTTCCCCAGTTACATAGTGTTACATACAAGGAAGCTTCAGTCTTCAGGTCTGTGCGGATTTGGACATCGAAAATTGAGTGGCCAAATGTAGAATCTGATTCCTTGATCCTGCCACACTTGAGGTGGTTCTCAATCCAACAGTGCTTGATGTGGGTTAGGTTAAATTTGGCCTGATGTTTGGTGAGATTAGGTTAGCTTAGTTCAGCTTGGCGTAGTCATACCAAAACTGCATTTTAACAGAAAGTCTGTTACAGAAATGTGGGCGCTGCACAATGCGTACTTTAATTGTAGGGAAGTTTTGTCTTTGTGATACAAATGCTAAGTTTCTGTTCTGAGGTTTGCAGTTGTTTCAGATAATTGCCATCCATTACCATAAATCTGAAGGAACATTTAGTTATTGCAGAGCTTTGTTATCTGTTTCATCATGTTTTGTTTGAAGTAATGATTGGCAATATTGGAGTTTTTCAAGAATAATACTTTCATTAAATGCAACTGGTCATGGTTTCTATGTTATAAGTAAGGAAAATAAATGACTTAACACTTACGAAACATATATGTTACTGATAATATTTTATTCATGAAGGTAAAGAAAAATTTTATTGTTATTTTATTAAAGTCTCATAAATTCTCTCACAGTATATTTTTCTGGGACATTCTGCATAAGGAATTAGTTTTAGCAGGTCATAGATCTCAATTTTATAATTTTTAATATTAATTTATTCATTCTTTAGAATGGGTGTAGAATTTATACAGAAATTCTGTGGTTATAAACAATACTTGAAATTTTATGATGTGGAGCATTACACAATAAAAAAATTTACATTGAGTGTGGGGATACAAAATAGTGACACGAAATCATGCAGCATAAGGAATAATATGTGACAGAATCTGTGTTGGCTGTAAAAGAAGAACATACTTCTTGACCGTACGGTTACAAAATAATATAGCACAAGATGCAGTACACCATAATACAGTATCAGGTAATAACAGGGATTTGATGGTCTTTTTTTCTGGAGGATGAGGGCAGGGGGAGGAGGTGTATTCAGAAGTTCCTCTGAAATGTTGGGATACACATCTACTACATGGCGTATCAACCCAAAAGAAGACCATCAAATAATGAATAATCTCTGTGAAAACCTGAAAACACATAGTGAAAGCATCATAAACCCCAATATTAGTAAAACTGTCATTTGTGAATGTGTCTGTTGAATAGCGACATCCTATTTATTGTAACAAGCTTTTTCAACTACTTTTTGAAGCGGAAGTTGTTTTTAATTTTGTTTTACATATGCAGGCAATTTAATATAGAAATTAATATTATTTTATATTTTAAGTTCATCTCACTGGTACACACTGTATCATATGTGTTGTCAGCTTTATATTTTTTTCTTAATAACTTCCATTCTCTTCTACAGTTTAGGGTCTGTGTGTATTTTGGAATCTGTCAGGAAACTTAATGGGCATACTGTTCAAAACTAACTAAACATTACATGGAACAGTAAAAGACAACCCCACACACTGCTTACACTGACCTTTGTTTGTTTATTTTGAGTACATCAAATTACATAGACCCATTACCACTTGGCATACATACAGTATGTCAGCAAAGTATATATCCAATTTACCAGCTACTATCTGTTGTTACCACTGCACATTGTACATCAATAAAATTTCCCATCTTAATAATTGCATTCAGGTAGATTTATTTCACTTTGTGTATCAGTCATAGTGATCTGCATTGTTTAGTGTTCTGAACATACAATTTAGAATCGTACAGTAGTTGTTACTTGCATTGAGTAATACTATTGTAATTTTGTGTTATAGTAACATGTTTATTTCATCTTGAAATAAACACAGTGTATTTATTTTGCAAATTTTCTATGTCAGATGTTGCATTTCATCTGCAGCAATGTGAAAAATGTCCCTGGTGTTAAGACTGATAACATATTGGATAAAGACTGGAAATGCATACTACATTGGAATACATGTGTTTTCCAGATGCGTTCTTTGTGATTTTGTGTACCTCACTGACTTTGTTGCACATTTACTGCGGAGACAGTTTAATTGTATCTTAGCTAATTACATTGAATAGTGTCCTATGAGTAATTTATGTTCACTCGTATTTCATTAAGTATTTATTACATACCTTTTTTATATGAAAGTGGTGAATTCCAATGAATTCTGTGCTTCATGTTGTGTATCATTTTTTTGGTACAATGATTTGTGTCTAGAAAGTTGATAAAAGCTTGTCCTGAAAAATGTGGAATGTAGGCATTGTGTTGGTTTGCTGTGAATCAAAATTAAATTTACCTGCTATCAAATGCACAATTGCATGGGTTAGAATATTATTTATTTTTCATCACATAACAGTTAAGTGTTTGAGCCCTGTGCTGTGCATATGTTCTAGTCTGCATCAGTGTTATCAATTTTTAGTAGTCATTTCTACCACAAGACTGCGCTACAAGCCTGGCAAACAAGCAGGGAGGGGAAAAAGAATTAATATTCTTATATGTGATTTTGCTGTTTTTATTATTAAAGAAGCCATCATTCTGTAAGACTTTACAATTTGCTGATTACAGCACCTGTAAGAAGTGTTCAAGATATGAATCATTCTGTATAACAGAGTGTGATTTTTCCTGTCAAATTACTGCTGATTTTGTTTTCCTTTCTTTAGTGTAAACAGTTTTATATAATTTTGAGTAGAAAAGCAAGTTTCATTTTGCTGTAAAAGGTAATTTTAAGCATAACGCATCAACATTGTTCACATTTCATCCTGCTTGCCTTACATTTCTGCCAACTGTGGAAATGTTCCAGGAATTCCTTTTTACTAGTTTGTTGTGCAACAGATAAATTGCCCTCCCCAGCACAATTATGCATTGCATCATCAATATGCGCTTATGTTAGGCAAAATCTATGTCTCCTGGAAGTACCAGAATTCAGAGGAGGCTAAATTGAGGCAAGTGAGATGGTTGTGGCATGTAGGATTAACTTTGAATGCCCAAATGTCAAGAACATTCAAGGGGAAAGCAACAGAAATTTGCCAGTGTGGGAAGAGCACTAAATGAGAGTTCCAGAAATGTTAACATTTTTTAATGAAGGGACTGTAGACAGAGAAGAAATATGAACAGTGTTTTTGTGTTTTGTGGCCAGTAATGATTGTTTTGCAGCAAAATGCAACTTAATTATTGAATGACTTCATTGTCACAATTGATGGAATGTTGCCTTGAAGGCAGAGTACAAATTATATACAAGTTATGTTTACTATCTAACTGTGGACACAGTCAGATGTTGATATTTGTGAATTTTTTTGTGGGAACTTGAAAGTATGATTTGTTCATACATTGATATTGTGGGTGCTTTTGATTCCTTGTGTATTTTATACAGTGTGACATGTGTAAATATTGTGTTTATAGTGCTTTGTGTCTATGTTGTTGGTGCTTGTTGATTCAGTGGTGTAATGGGTATTGTTTGTTTCCTGAATCCAGTGAACAGTGACCATTTTGTGGTTGTTGGTTGACTGATAGGCATTTCTTCTCTGTCCACAGACTCCTTGTGTTGGTCTCCATGTATCGATTCTGTGGCCCACTTGATACTCAAGTACACAGGTTTGTACACTTCTCTCCTTGCTCTTTCTCTGCATGAAATTCCAAGTGCAGCTGTGAAAGAATATTCTCGCCCTTGGAGGAATATTGATATGGTATAAAGGCATACAGGAAGGTA
Source organism: Coptotermes formosanus (assembly GCA_013340265.1). Taxonomy (NCBI): domain Eukaryota; kingdom Metazoa; phylum Arthropoda; class Insecta; order Blattodea; family Rhinotermitidae; genus Coptotermes; species Coptotermes formosanus. The sequence goes on from BLKM01002316.1 coordinate 521,870, forward strand.
CAATTTTATAGTATTTTTTTGTGCCCTCATGTCTGTGTCCCTCCACTGATTGTGAAGTCCCAACTCCTGCTACACTTGCATTTCACGTGGCTAGTCTGTCAGTCAGCACATGTGCCTCCACACACCAGAGATATCAGTAGTAGTAATTTGAATGACTCTGTAGACATGTGGACTCAACACAGCTATTTAGATGTTGGCAGAAAGTTTGCGTTGAATTGTCAGTGTTGCTTTTCCAACAGATTGGAGTCCAGCAGGAGTACCAGGCCTGAGGACTGTTGTTTATAAAAAGGTATATTTTCTCTTATTTATTTTGCTATCTATTCTTGGACTCTACATGAAACATGTAACATGGGGACTTAAACAACATGGTGTGGTGGTATATTTTTTTTGTTTTGTGTTCTTTCCTAATACACTGTTTACATTAGTGTCAAATATTGACAAATTAAAGAAAGTACAATGCAGCCTGCTGATCGGTAAGGACATTTTCCTTAACTTATTAGTATTTACATATGTGTGGTTTAACTCATTTTCTCAAGGCTGAGATGTTGGGCTTCATTTCTACATGTGGCGAGAGACTTTGTTGCAGACAAGGAGAAAAGTGTACATAGTTGTGTGCTTTATACTGAGAAAATGGGTAGTTGGTATGCATCTCTAGAATGGGTGAAATACATCTCCCTCATTCAGCTTTGTCCTGGTCTTTAGCTGTCTGCATGCAATAACTTGCTACCCATTTTCTCAGTAGCTGTGATATTGTGTGCTTTGTGTAGTATTTCTGATATTGAATATGCACTGTTTAGGGCTATGGCATATCTGTTCTTTGTGCTCACGTGGATGTGGGCTGATCATGTTCTGCTTGGTAAGGACAGGTGCTTTATTTTTATATCTGTCTCCTTCTGAGTCATTACTTCCAGGTTCCTTAACTCATGGCCTTGTGCATCAGTCACTTTTTTGACTGGGTTGGTAGGTATCTTTATTTTATGTTATTTAAGCTCATGTAGATACTGGTTAAAATACTTAATGGAGTTTTTTAGGCTGTATTTTGCACCTTAACAATGCTCATGATATAAATGAAGTTCCAGGGATGTAATATATTACCAGTATGTACAGTTTAATTGTAATAGATTTAATAAAGACAAAAGTGATTAGAATTATATCCTATTATTATGTAACTTGACTTTTGTTACGTTGTATTTTGATTGACATTAGTAATGAGACTTTGAACAGTGTATTGTGTGAAATATGACAACACATGAATGAATGTATGCACTGTAGCAGGGATTTTGATAGTATTACAAGACTGTCCTCATGCTTCATCAGCTTTTCTTGAAAAGTTACTTCTGCTTCTGTCTGAACAAGGAATGAGTCTTTGCAAACCTTGAAAAAATTAATGCTTGAGTAATGGAAAGAAAACCAAAATGTCCCCCCCCCCCCTCCCCCCGATTTTATGTGCGTGAATTTAAGAGCCCTTGCCATTACGTACTGTAAGGTTTCCTCCTTTCCTTTTGGGTTTGGAATACTCAGTTAATTGAATTGTTTTATTTAACAATGTAGCATATTCCTCACCTTATTTCATTGTATGATGAATGAAAATGAGGTACATGAGTTGAATATAAAGAATAAAACCTGATCAAATTTTAACATATGTACTGTTGCAATAAAACTGTTGGGCTGTGAGCCACGTCAGGTGGCCAAAAGGCTGCCGTTAGCCTGGCGGAGTTTCATTACATTCAGTTGCCATGTCAGCTTCAGACTGTATGTGCACTGTTGCTTGTGTTTTACATATAACTTTGTATTGACATTGCTTTTTATAACTGTTGTATAAACTGTGGATCACTCCATCTATTATATATGGAATAACTGGAGTTTATGTAGTCCCTCCTAAGTGTACCAGCTTTATGGAGGCCGTTAGGTAGAGCTGATGTTAATCAGTACACTTCACAGTGAGGGAGACTGGCAGTGTCTCCATCTTCAGGTAAAATGAAATGTTAACCTGCTCTTTGATGCCTGTTTGATAAAGCCAGTCCTTCCTGCTGGGATGACTGGCATTGCCTTTTATTGCAAGCTGCATTCATTGAGGAGAAACAGATTTATTTAATGAAGTGTGAGGTGGTAGGGATGTACATAGTGTGCTGCACGTTTGAAAGTAGTCTGTCAGAGGAGCAGCTGGTGTGTATGTATAAATTGGCATTTATATGGCCAAAGTACTGAAATATGCAGGTATGTAACAACTTTATTCATATGTGTGTGGATGTTCATAATGCTGGGAGTTCCTATAATCTGAACTGTCATAGTCCCTAAGTGATCGTTATGTTGTGGGTTGTCTGCACTTTAATATATTGGTGTGTTAGGAAATGAGTATGTGTACTGTTGTTAAATTAAACCACATATTTCTTAGTTAATCTTGCTGTGAGTTTCCTGATATTAATCTTGTATCTGGGGACTACTCCACTTACCCATTTGTCTGTTCCATTTCATTACCTGTGTGTGTGTGTGTGTGTGTGTGTGTGTGTGTGTGTGTGAGCGAGAGAGAGAGAGAGAGAGCTGAGTTTCTTCTATGTGTTCAGATTTTAAATGAAATTTTTGCTATGTAGGGTGCATGGTGAGGAAACGGTTGAAATGGTACTGCTGCAAAATCCTCTGGCCAGTGTTTCCTTGGTCTTCCTCTAAATATTCACTCTGTGTTTTGTACTTTCACATGTTGTTGGTCTGTTTCATGGTTTTAGTTGAAGCTACTTGTCTTCATCCTTTCTATTTACATGGTCTTTACATCTCTTCATGTACGTAATCTCAGTAACTGTATTAGAAAATCAAGTCTGATATTGCTTTTAATAGAGCTGCAGTATTTTGTAGGGACAGAAGTGAACATTATTGACATGTTAGTCTAACACAGGGGTTCTAAATCTTTGTGGCTGGTGTACCACTGAATGAAACTTACCAATTTCAATGTACCAGCAATACTTCTTTTGAACTTAAATACAAAAGCTGCAGTTGGAAAGATTGGCTGACAGTGGGGATGAGTTATATAATGTTGCCAGCAGTGCTGTGCATTAGCAATTATATGTGTCCTTTGTTCAACTTATTTTTTAAAATGTGTATCTTTTTTTATGTGTCCGATTTTTGATTAAGGCCCTGTAGCAGTAAACGGTGGTTGGCATACTAGTAATGGTGTGTATCACAGCTTGAGAAAATATGGTGTAACATTTTTTGTTTCATTAATAATCCATATAAAAATACTTACTTGAATGGTTGTGTGGCTAATAGTATTGTTTCATTTGTCTTACGTTTCCATTGATTGTGGCATTGGTAATTTTATTCTACCTCAGCAAGTTACAAGTATCTTATGTGATGGACTCAGTAATACATGCCACAGCTTTATGCAACAAACCTATTGTTATACATTAATGACCATGGGACAACTGGTTGCATGAATGATGTTAGGATCTTTTGACAACTGTAATATGTGAATAGTTTACTTATTTAATAACAGGTGTGCTACACCTATATGTGTGTTCATGTCAGTTTTGATGCATTTATTTTGAAATATTAGAATTAAAATTTACTCTTGCAAATCTTAATAATCAATAATAGTTAAATTTAAAGAAGTGATAGTCTCTAAATGAAAAATGTCTGGTGGTAACAGAAAATTTACTGGATTTCTCAAAAGCCACATGTGGGAGGAAGTGGTGAGAGCTAACATGGATGGGCTACAGCATTGCTGTGAATATATCAGTAAAGCATGTGTTGGCAGTACTGCCTGCATGCTCTGTGCGTTGGCAGAGGACATGTGTTATAGCATAGAGACACTTTCTGAACGTGATGGACAGCACATTGAACAATCTTGTAGGTTCCTGTGAGGGTGTGACTTTCAGGACACAGTGTGAAATAGTATATATTCTAAGCCTTCTGCCACGTGGGGCATATTCTTGTAACGTAAATGAAACTGATAGAACTTGCATTTACACAATACTGGATTTAAACACCTGGACATTGTGATGTGATAAGAAATAAATAATGTTTGTAAGAGCTATATAAGTATGTTTTTGGTAGATAAAATAACATACTATGCCAGTGGTTAGCATAAGTAGTTCATTTAATTTGTAACAGTAGTTGTTTCAAGTCATCGTTTATGATTGTACTTCAGTTCTTACGTTTCGTAACACTGTTCTACTATGAGGTAAGAACATTCTTCCTGCATTGTCTGTTTTCTGTACATAATTTGGCTATGGATAGTGGCCTTTGTCCAGGAACATGCTACATTGTGGTCATAATAGCTTGGTTTTTATGGAATTTTCATTTCCTATTTTAGCGGGTTTTCATAGGTAACTTCCAGAAGTGGTCAGTACCATTTTGGAATTTGAAGTCTTACAGCCGGTTTTATTATCTGCAACCATTGCAGTTTCATCACCTACTTTGCTTGTGACATGTTTGGACCTTGAGAAGGCCATTGTCGTATCATTTGTTCAGAAATTATTCTGTTATAACCATTAAATACATGTCTTTATAGATTCGTTGTGTAAATACATCATATATATTTCGTATATGTGTATATATTTTTACTTAAGAATGAAATCACTTTATACTTCAAGTTTTTGTTTCTAGACCATGATCTCATTAATGCTTGTCTCAGTTGTGTCTCTTATTATCTAATTTTATTTTCCTTCTACTCTTGTATGTTGTGGAAGCTTGTATGTAACAAAAGTGGGAGCTGAGATAGTGTAGTCAGTATAGTTAGTGACCGGGGGATCATCTGGGGTTCAAATCCTGGCATGAGGAAGAGATTTTTCTCTTCAAAATGTTGAAATCAGCTCTGTGTCCCCCCCCCCCCCACCCTCTTGTTCAGGGGGTAGTGGGGCTCCTTGCCTGGGAGTAAAGCAGCTTGGGTGCGAGGCTGACCACTTACCTCCATCTAGTGCTGAGTTTAAGAATGAGTGGAGCCGTGCCACCACTGTCCCTCTATGCCTTAGTGGTGGGGACAGGGACATCTTTACATTTTCAAAGATCAATTTTAGGGTTGTGACAGAGTAGGAGTACTTCCCAGATATAAGTAACATGTAAAGGTGTAATCTGAGGTCAAAATGTGTCAGAAGGAACTAGGTGACAGTACTGCATTGTTATTGGATAATGAAAGTGTATGTGTGTACATTGTTATCAGTCACTGACATTGTGTCACCTCACAATAGAATGCTTATATTGCAGTTTTGAATTTGCTAGAAGTTATTTTGTTTTGTGAGTGAGCAAGCCAGAAAATTAGCACACAGTCATTAAATTTATTTGTCACTGTTGGTTTTTGTCTGTGTGGTCTTGCTTCTTCATCTTCCTCAGGAACAATGTTTTGTTGTCTCAACTAATTTTGCCATTAGTCAGGCTAACCAGTTATATAATTTACAGGGTTGTTGCTGCTCAATTGAGAGGGCTACCGTAATCTTGTGCAATGACATGCGATGAATCATGACGCTCAATGTGGAACATGCTTTGCATTGAGTATGAAGGTATTTGCATGTTTCGTAATCTTTTGCCATAGTTGAAAGTCCCTAACATTGCAGTTTTCATTCCTTGATAAGGTGAAGGAAATAAAATACTCATTATTGTTTGGTTTTATCATGAAATAATTGTTCCTGTCTTTTGTTTTCCCCATTGAGTAATCATTGTTTATTAATGACTGAGTACATGCTTATAATACACAGAAGATACAGGCTTTAAAACTGTGTGTGTAACATGTCTGAATCATATAAGCCATGATAGCTCATTAGAGAAGTCTGTCTTTGGATGGACAACAGGAGTTTGATTTGTGGCAGCGTCAGGGGTTTTCTTTTCACCATCTTATGTAGGTCATCTCTGGCACTGATGAAGCCTGCGATTCATTAGGTATTAGGAGGTCTTTCTCATGGCTAAAGGAGCTGGAATTTGAAACTTACTGCTCACCTTCACCTAGTGCCAAGGGTTAGAATGCATGGAGCTTTACCCTCACATATCCTTCCTGTCTTCATGTAATGGTGTTTAGACACAGCAATTATAGGAGGAAATGTAATCTTCTGATGCTATTTGTAGTTTCTTTGTGTTGGTTGTCTTTAAGGTAATGCCCTTTTCAAAGTACTGCTAAAAGTCTTGAACATGGGCTTGAATATCAAGTTTACAGCAAGGTAACAGAAAGTACATTCAACATTGTAAGCTGCTCTGTTTGTCGTGCTGAAACCCTTTGAAATAATTTTCAGTGCTATCCTCCTTCCATGTTGGATCTGCAGGTTCACATATGCAGTGGTCCCTCAGTACCTTGTACCTCAGTAATGGAGGTCCGTGGGTGGTCTGGACAATTTTAGCAAACTGTAGCTCTCTCCTTCCTCCAGTGACCCGGCATGGTCCAGATCACCTGGGGGGGGGGTTTGAGCATGTGATCTTGTGAGGGTTGTAGTTGTCTTTCTGTCTTATTTTGCCATTATAGTGAAGTGATGGTGACAAAGTGTCCCATGGAAAGGTGGTTGTGAGCTCCAAGAAAACTGGAGAGAAAGGAAAGCTTGTTAGCTTATCCATACAGGATAAAGTGAAAATAACTGAGAAGTTGGAAGCTGCTGTATCAGTGGCAAGCATCTTTGACTACTACAGTATAGTTAAGCAAACAATCTCTGACATGAAGAGGAATTTAAGCAGCATGCAGTGAACATTGGTAGTAGTAATAGCAGAGCGATGTCAGAAAAGGAAACCCTGAAGAAATCACATGATGAAAAGGTTGAAGAAGCGGTGTACAAGTGGTATATGCAACAGTGTTTGAATAGGGTTGGTGTGCATGGTGTTGAGATCCTAGTAGCAGCTGAAAGCTAGCTAATTATTTAGATGTAAAGTCATTTGCTGTTGAACCTTTTTGCAAGAAATTGCAGGAAATATTGAAGAAAAGTTGTTTGACATTGAGCCAGTTATGTAATGCTCATGAGACTGGTATGTTTTGACAAGGATTACCTGAAAGTACCCTAGCCAGCTGAGGTGAGAAGAAGGTGCTGTGTTGAAAAATAGGTGGGAAACGAATGTCAGCGCTACTGTGTGCCAATGCTGATAGAAGCCACATGTTGCAGCGTGGGATTGTTGGTAAGTGATGGCATCCTTGAGCTATTAAAGATGTCATGCACAAATGTCTGGTGCATTACTGTAATTCTAAGGTTGCATGGTTCACAGGTGCAGTTACTGAACACTGGCTTCATAACCATTGTCATTCAGAGATAAAAGGCATCAGGTTGAAATGTTGAAAATCCCAAGTGATGAAGCGAAAGCTATTGTGCATCTGGATAGTGCCCCATTGCACCCAATCATCAGTATGTTGTATAGCCAAGATGGCAAAATTTGGTGTTGTGCCTTGCCACCTAATACATCTTCCCTCATCCAACCTATGGATCAAACGGTTATATATGCCTGTAAGAGGACATATAAGAAGAAGTTTCTTCATGATGTTATGGTGGTTATCAAGACAAGTGACAGTGAGGAGGGGGGTATAAAAGGTTAGAAGACTTTGCAGAACCTGAAGAATTAAAGTATAAATACCATGATCTACAAGTGGGCATGTTGATGCAGTGATGTAAAGCCAAGCACACTTGTCAGGGCATGGAAGAATATCCTCTATGCAGTTGCTGAACAGCATGACTTTGAGGGTTTGGAGCCTAAGGCTGCCATAGGACACTGCTGTTGGCTGGGCGGAATACTGTGATGGGGGACATGCAAGTGTGGCTGGGTGGTAACAATGATTGTCCAGGCTACCAGAATATGACTGAAGAGGATATTGTTGATTCTCTTTTGGGAGTGCCATAAGATTTTTTAGGAGCTATACTTTAGCTTTGAGTGGCGATTTTTTGTGTGTTACCTATACGTGGAGTTTTTCCTCAGTGGTCCAGATTCCAGGGTAACCAGTCACCCCCCCTGCATATGCTGTAGATGGGCGAGGGACTGCTGTACTGTATATGCTACTAAAATGAACATTTGTATAAAAACTCCTTGGCAAGTGTTTTATTTTAACTAGTCAAGCGATGACTGTGTGTGTGTATGTAAATTATGTAGTTTTATGTGTATGAAGATGAAATTGCAAAACATAAATTATTTTAAAAATTAGAAACTACAACTTCTGGTGGATTACTTGTTGCATTTAATAAATGTTTACCGACAAATGTGATGTGTTTCACTTCAGTTGTTTACATGTTGATTAGTAGCTGTCTGAGGTGTGACAGTGTGGCTGTTTTTGTTAGCTAGTTGAGCCAGTAGTTCTAAAACTTTCCTGAGATGCAGACCAGCATATCAGATCTGGGTCTTCATATGACTGGTACTTCCTATGTCTCACATGGTTCAATACTGACACATCTAAACATCTTCATTTGTGATACCAAATTAATGGCATCATGTGCTGTTGAAATTGAAGAGGTGTTGTGATCACCCACATTGAACATCTGCAATCCAAATTATGCACAAAAGCATATGAAGTAATTTAAGTTGTTAGAAATTTTCTGTCTGTGTTAACAGAAAGAAAAGAACTGTAATTGGTTACCCAGTGAGACCTTGAAAAATAAAAGGAGTAATGTTCAGTGCACTGTTTAGATGCTAAAAGTAAATGAAACGTGAGAAATGTCTCTGGTAAATGATTAATTCTTAAACATGGGGTAAATATATGGGAAATATTTTTCATCATGTCCATGAACACCTAGGCTATTACAGAATGATTATTACGCTGGAAGAATACATCTGCTGCTAATTTAAAGTAATTGTTAACTCTGCAGTTTGTTTTACAGGAGAGTCTTTAAGTGCTCACCTCCTTCTAAGTAGGCCTTGTACATTTTGAAAGTATTTTTTGATACATATGGTGCAGCTTTTATTTTGACATATTATCAGTTTGTCTTGCAGTGCTATCTTTCTTCTGTTGCAGAGAATGGGGATTGTTAATATAGACTCTTTGTCTTTAATGTGCCTCGCAAATAATGTGGCTGTGTTTTACCACTGTAATTTTGTTTATACCGTTGATCACAGAACATTCGTAGGGCAAATGGTCATAGGCAATACAAATTAAATGTGTAGGTGGCAGTTTTTATGTAAGTACTGTTAGAGTAATTAGATTTTGTGGTGTTCAAGCCGTAGATCTGTTTGCACAGTGTGGAGGATGTAATAGTTTCTCTCTGCTGTCGGTAAAATCATTTGACTGTACAGAAAATCTGTGGCTTATTGTTTATCCCATTAGAAAAGTGCTTGGTGGGTGGGCAGTGTTTTGTGTGTGTGGATGGTATGAACCTCAGCAGTAGTGTAAAACAAGTATGTTCTCAAATTTTTGTTTTTTGTGTACCATAGCTTCTTCACAATTTCTGTAACATGGTGATGCTCAGTTTTTATGGTGCACAGACCAGTGGGACAGCACTGGGTGTTCTGAGGATTGGTGTATCCTCCTTCCTTCCCTTCCTTGTGTTCCTCCTCATGGTGTGGGCAGGCATGTTCCAACTTAAGCTGCTTATTCGGTCTGTCTCACTGTTCTTGTAGTTTATAATGCAGAATCTCTTTCAGTAGATATGTACAAACTGATGTCGTTATAACTGGGTTGGACTGTGTATATGTATTTAAGTACTGGATCCAGTGTGGATTTTTTTGTAATCTCACCAGTGACAGGGGCAGGGCGTTTTGAGTGTGAGCAGTTCGGGGCTACCAACATGGACTGGAGTCAATCTTCAGCTTTAGTTTGTCTCTGTTGGCAGTCATGCTGTCAAAACAAGCAGAACCTGTCTTGGAAATGAGGTGTTCTGTCATGGGTGAGACGCGTGGAAACCAAGAAAGAGGCTGAATAAGCTGTTCTTGCAGGTTTACTGGTACAAGAACAAAAGAAGAAAAATGAACTTGGGGTGAATGGTGCTGTATGGCATTCACATTTTAACTTTTACTACATATGTTTTGTTTCTGATATTAGCGTATTGCTTGGTGATTTATTGAAGAGTCGTCTGGGTATTCCAGTCCGTCCAAGCGAAAAGTATGGTGAACTCAGCCATGACTGATTTTAACAGTACAATATGGTGTTCCTTGGACTGTTTAGATTTTGTTTTTTTATCATTTTGTGGTAAATTTTCTGTCAAGCTGTTTGACTTCCCATGTGAAGTGTGGTTGTTTTCGCTGCTATGACCAACCGTAGTTGCATGTTAGTTTCATGATGTGCATCAATGGCCAAATGTTAAGGACTAGCTTCATGTAATGGATCCCAAAATTTCATCTCTCCTGAAGATGGAGAGAAATTCAGTCTGTTCACAAGGTCTAATGATAAGGACTGGTTTCATCTAACAGGCTGAATGTGATAGGTGTCCTTCACTTTTATGTGACAAGAATGGACAGTATCTAAAGAACATATTCCGTGAATAGTGTAACTTTGTTTAGAAAGGGCAAAATTTATTATTGGTACTGTTTATAAGGTTTGTAATGATACTTTACTGAGTTAAATGGGTTATTATAATTAATATGGATAAAGTACACGGTGTTTAATGTGACCACTTAGTGTATGGTAGCTTGGTTACATTAGTTAATTTTGTATATTAAAGGTTTTTAGGAAGTATGTGCTGGTGTGGATGTGTATTGCACATAGAAGATACCAGGATTTCTTTGACAACATAAAAATGAAGATTTCCAAGAAGCAGGGAGACCAACTGATGGGAAAACGGAGGAAGGAAAGGGTGGACACAGGTAGAAGAGGAGTGCTTGCTGCAAGATAAAGAAGAGTAGGGAGTGTTCTTCATATAAGATTTCCCACCGTGTTTCAAACACTGTATGGTTGTGGTAATTTGACATTTGTACAGGCTGGAGTTTGTTGGTGACTTTAACTGAAATTCATATTATGAACGCTTTACCAAGTGGGAGTACATTCTTGTTTGTATTATGGGTGTATGATAGTGTCTGTACACAAAATATTTCATAGACAGACCTCTTAAATGCAGAACAGCATTCTTATGTAACTTTGATTTTGATGTATTGAAGTGATACTTGATGTTGGCAAGAATTCCAAGCCTGTGAAATATGATTTTAGAATGGCATGAAAAGGCACGGAAGAGCTAACTGTGAGATGAGTAATGGCGTTCAAGAAGAATTAAACTTACTTTTAATAAAATTAATGGAATAATCAGTTGTGAGAAAAAGCTGCTATATAGGAATTCTGCTTGTTTTAGAGGTCCATCCCGTACACTGAATCAGTGAGTTTATGCATTGAATGATGGTAAGAAATAGCACCTGATTTTAATTCCCGTTATTACTGGAGTTACAGTAGCAATGAATATACATAAAGATCAGTGTATGTAAAATCACAAAGAACGCACTGGAAATGGGTTTCAGATTGGACTACACTTTTCTACCCCTCTTTTCTTAATGTAAAATAATTTTGTATAGAGTAATAGCAGTTATGTCAAGTTTCATATACAATATTTGCATTTTGTCACCATAGAAAACTCATTCTTGCATTGCAGGTTCCGAACTTTGAGTGCTTATAATTCATCTCATGTACTGGTATTTAGTTAAATCAGGGGTGTCTAACCCGCACCCCGCCAGGTTGTGTTGTGCGGTCTGTGGACACATTTGTAAATTTTATATATGTGTGTATATATGTAAAAATACACACACACACACATACCACAAAAATTGCACAGTAATTTAGGCTGTTAGGTGTACCACTTACTGTGAATTTTCCACATACGGGCCGCAACCCATCCAGCAATAACGGCTGTGGCCTTTTGCCAAAAACGTTGGAGAGCTCTGATTTAAATACTGATTATAATTGAAGCACGTATGTGCCACACTGCTGTTCCTGTCAGGATTTATTTTGTCTTCCAGTATTAATAGGTTATATTTTTTATATTGCTTTAGGCGTACTGTGGTCATAGTTCACCATATTTTCCTACACGAAATCTTGTGACTGTAAGTTTGTGCAAGTTATTTGCAGTGTTCTGTCTACCTTATATGTGGACAGTTCTGAGTTCAGATTCTTGCTATAAATTTGTATAATTGATTCTCCAGTTGCAAATTCAATCCTTTCCAAGCTCCAAACAAGATATATGTATTTTGACGTTATATATGCTGTGTATTATTCTTAAGTATAATTACAGTAACCAACAAATGCACATAAGACGACTAAAATCATACATAACATAAAATCCCTACATGTTTCAGCGCCAGGGCGCCATCTACAGGGAATCTGAAGTCCAAAGGTTTGCATGTACCAGCACAACAATCTCGGTATTACAGTAATAAAATGTTAAAGTGTTAAAATGAAGTCAACAGGCTTTATAATTTTAGTACTTTAATGTTCTAACATTTTGTTAATGTAACATCAAGATTTTTCTGTTGGTACTGGCAAACCTTTGCGCATTGGACTCCCTGAAGATGGTTCCCTGGCGCTGAAACATGTAGGAATTTAATATGTTATGTATGATTTTTAGTTGTTGCATGAGCATTTGTTTGTTACTGTAAATACTTGTAAGATGCATTTACGTTTTTATAAGCACTGAGTAGCTGCTACTTCTTAAATACCATTGCTCTTGTAACATCCAAGTAACATCGCGATAGCAAAGCTGATCACCATAATGTAGAAGCCTCTCACTGTTTGTATTCCTGAATTACTACACAGCACCTCTATCCCACATTTCCTTAAAATATATCTTAACGTTATTTCCCTGTCATCTCATTTCTCCAAGGCTGTAGTTTCCAAGTTTCAGTATCAAAATTCTGTATGTATTGTACCGCACATCTGAGCTCTATATCCAGTCCGTCTTAAGTAAATATGAGCCTACTTCCCTCGCACTCAAGTCTTGCAAATAAATGTTTTTATGAGCATTTTGTCGTCAAACGCCCATTGCCAGAATAAGAGACCATATTTTAGAACCGATTAAATAAGGGACAGTATTGTCTTGTACGCGTATATACAGAGTGTTTGAGCACGGGGTATTATTACAAGAACTGTGCTGCCAGTCACTATAGTAATGGCACATGCGGGAGATATGAAAAACGCGAAGTTTTGGTGGACAACACGAAGAGAACAGTTTGACACCCTGGGCATTATGCGGAAGGAAGATCTTAAAATGGGTCAAAGAAACGAGGTCTAATGGTGTGTGCTAGATTTTCAAGGTTCAGGATATAGACCGGAAATGTCGGTATCAAAATTCGTACCAGAATATACGGCGTCGCATCCCAGAATATTTTTGGGTCACCGCTCTGCGAATCGCACATCTCGCATGAAACCATACAATTTATTTATAGTAACTTAGTAAACGTAAGTTGTCGGTTAACCGTCTCAGCAACATACATACATATATATATATATATATGTGTGTGTGTGTGTGTGTGTATGTGTGTGTGTGTGTGTGTTAAATGGATACGTATGCGAATGAACGCGGACATTTACGTGATCAGTAAAAAACATACCGATTTAATGATTGAATCTGTTCCGTGCGTGGGCCGCCTTCGAAACCAGCGTTCATCCATATAAATATCATCATATGTACTTACGACTGAATTTAACGTCCGGGATAGGAACTGTTAGTGACGGATGACAATATGCGAGAGACGCGTTTTGAAAGGACGTGTGCGTCAGGGTGGAGTATATTGCGTAGCTTGCTGTTAATCCTTTGCGAGAAGTACAGAACATGAACGCATTTGAAATCATGTGTGTGCGTGCGTGCGTGCATGCTTGCTGTTTTGTATACAGACTTATTTTAATGTATTTTGATTGAATTTGGCCTGGTATGGTTTCCGTACTGAGAATCGTTTGTCAAAATTAATTTTGGCCAGGTCATCCCAAAATTAACAATACGGAATATTTGAAGCTGAATTTGAACTGTTGTCAGTTTTCTCAGAAAAAACTGCTTATCTTAGAAAACACTTATGCATGGTATACGCCTTTAAGGTATACAATTTTAATTTTAAAATTTGACGACATGTAGGCAAAATTTATGGAAGTCTGCGTTTCGTAGTTTGTATGTGATACTAACGTTTTGGGCGCGTTCGCAAAATTGCGAAAAGCGACGGTTTGTCCGTCCGCATGGAGCAACTCGTATCCCACTGGACAGATTTTCATGAAATTTGATATTTGATTGTTTTTCTAAAGTCTGTTGAGAAAGTTCAAGTTTCTTTAAAATTTGACAAGAATAACGGGTACTTTACACGAAGACCTATTTATATTTGTGATAGTATGCTGCTGAATTTTTCTTGGAATGAGAAATGTTTGAAACAAAAGTTGTAGTGAAAATCAAAACACGCATTTTATGCTCAAAAACCTTTTTTCTGAAAATCGTGACGTTGATTAGATAATGTGGAAAAATATGGTAGAGTCGGACATGCCACAGATTACAGTAGAATACGGTGCATGCTGCATAACTAAGGCTACAGGCGCACACACTCAGAATATGTAATACTTACTGCTTTTGCACGACGTCAGTGGTTATGCGAACGCGCCTCATTGTTGCGTTATACCAACATTTCTGCCTTGTTTCGTAGGATGTATGACTGCAACTTTTCTGTTGTGTTCGTTAGATCTGAAATAAGCTTATGTCTGAAATAAATGAAACCAGCAGTGATGTATTCAGAATGGTAAGGGGCGCATACTTGTCTATTTTTTGGTGCACTATTTCGTAAGAAAAAAGATGTTCATGTTATGTCCATGTTTCCGCCTGCATTTTATGAACCAATGGGCGAACTTCCATAAAACGTCTTGTGAATATTAAGTCACTCGACGTCACATGACCTCTGTTTACTGATACAAAATGCAGTTTTCTGAAAGAAAAGGACGTGTCTGTTACTGGAGAAACTTCATTATGGTGTGGAAAGTGATAACTGTTCCGTACGTTCTGGAAGGAAGAAGCTCACGTTAGCGATGTGGCGGCCGGGGTTTGATTTTGGTTACCCCTGACTGTTAAATGTCACGTTAGCCTGTTCTGTGTTCGTCGTGTGGGTGAGTGGGTAAGACTTCACGTGGTAGTAACTTTTGGGCGTCATGTGCCACATGACATGGTGTCAATCTCCGAACTCCTGCAGTGGTCTTTCTAATTTGGTTCGAAACTGCTGTGTGTTGCGAGTTGTGGCTTGCAGCCCTTTGAAAGTGGAGGTGGTTACTACACCATTAAACGTGGTTGTATGGAAGGTATGCCTGTAAACAGCCCATTCTGTTGCTGAACAAGTCGCATTCTGTTATGCGTTTTCAGAATTGCATAACGTGAACGCATAGTGGTGTTACGCCCGTTCCATCGTCAGTGCAGCATGATTTAACGGTGTTTTAAAAATGGTAATGTGCAGATTTGCCAGGCGAATTTAATTGTGGTTTATGTCAGTCTGTAACCCACATAAACTTGATACGTGTTGTCCGTAACGACCATTCTACAAACGCATCATTATTACTTGTATATATTCAAAAACTGGCACCGTAGTAGATATACGCACGAGTATATGTAAATAATGGACTACAAGTAACTGTGATGTGCAATATGCCTTTGCTATCTGCAGTTAACTTTGAGATTGTGTCTTCAGTGATACATTTGTATCTGCAATGAATCAGTATGAAGGTCACTGATGTATGCAACATCGCGAAGACTGGATTTGCAAAACGTGCTTTGTTTTAGCATATTTCCACTTTTCCTTACATTACATGCATATAGGGTATATATGCATCTACGTGTAACGCCTGTGTGTGTGGTGTGCGTGTTGTTTCATAATACGAAACAGTGTCGTGTGGTGGCTGCACGAAGCGTACAAGTTTAACGCACAATAGTTAGCATTGCCGCTTCGTTATCGGGACGTCCTGGGTTCCCAATTCGGAGACCGGTTATTCTTGTAGGTTTTTTCATGATTTTCCTTAGTCTTGGAAGATTTGTGCAGTAATGTAAGTGATTTTAGTAGATGGCACATTCTGTTTTCGTTGATTATAAGTGATTTAGGTCAAGCATTTATGAATTGCTTGTGTCTTGTGCTTCGAGTGTGTTTGTAGGTGTTGGGATATCTGGCTGAGAATGGTGTGTGGTGGCGCTGTGGAATATTGTGAAATGTGGCTGGGAAGGGGTGTACACTGTAATACGGGGTATGCACAAAAGAATGGTGCGGGTTCAAAAGTTAACAAGAAATTTATTTCTCACCTTACACGGGCACAATGTACACCGTCAGCAGCGGCAACTGTCCAAGTTTCTCATGCGTTAATCACAGTCCTTCAATGTATGCACCCTGGGTCACACGACACACATCCACACGGTAATCAAATTCATCCCAGACTCGGTGTAGCATGTCCGCTGTAATGGTCTGCAGTGCATGCGTTATCCGATCACGAAGTTCCTTGAGGGACATAGGCAATGGTGGTACGTAAACGCTGTCTTTAACGAACCCCCAAAGAAAGAAATCGCATGGTGTTAGATCCGGCGAACGGGGTGGCGGATCTGGACACCTCAAAACGGAGCACGCAGAACGTCTTCTCCTGCTGCGACGCCATCTTGGAAACTGGCCCCGCGACCCCGCAGTAAGCATGAGAAGCGAACTGGTGGTAGCGCATAAGAAACTTGGACAGTTGCCGCTGCTGACGGTGTACGTTGTGCCCGTGTAAGGTGGGAAATAAATTTCTTGTTAACTTTTGAAACCGCACCATTCTTTTGTGTATACCCTGTATAATAAATTCCTGATAAAGCTGAAAGTGAGAAACAGGAGTAGAAGTAGGATGGGGGAGTTTATGTAATGAAGACTTTTATAAGTTTCAAACCTTGCATAATTATTGATGGAATGATGAACTCAAGGAAGATGAGGTAGGTAGGTGAGATACTAGAAAGGGATGGCGAGATGAGGCGTGCTTCCAAATTTTATTCGAGAAATAGGAATTGATTAAAATAAATCTTTGGGAAATGGGGCGTGAAAGTGTGGTTTCAGCTGAGTTAAGGTAGGGTCGCTTTTGTGGACGGTGTAAGGAACGTTCACGTTCCACAATACCGGGGAGCTTTTCCGACTGGTTGAACTATCATCTCAAGACGGACCTTGTACAATGTACAATGTACAATGTACTCTTCACGGAAAGGGTAATATTCAGTTTTAGAAGGTTAGTGACGGCACAGAAAGAGCCAACCATAGTGTTTGAAGTTTGAATTGTTGGATTTATAGATGAGTTTGAGTAACTTTGTAAGGTAGCCACGGATCACATTTTCTAATATAAGCGGCAGAGTTTGCACCTAGCAGCCATCAAATAGCCACTAGCTTGTATGAGGGAGCGAGCGTGTGGTTCAGCTACAGAGGAACATCACAGGGCTAATTACGTGTGGCTATCCAATGGACTTGGGGCAGCCCAGACCATCAAATCCGTCTGAGAGGAAGTTCTAGAGCTTGTGGTTTTGTGGGTGTGGGAGAGCGGAAATTGCCCGCGTGGTGCTGGAGGTTCATGTGGAGTGGAATTGTTATGCTTCAGGTGTTCCAGAATAAGCGACTAAACTGAAAACCACACAAATCGATGCTTGTAAGTGCACGTAAGATGACAGACAAACCAATCAGATGCGCTTATATGGCGGCGTTGTACATTTCCTGTTGCGGAAACCGAGATAGCTCAGTCGGTATAGTGACAAACCTGCAGGCTGGAAGTCCGAGGATTCGTGTTTCGATTCCTGGCAGGGTCAAAGTTGATATCTCTCCTCCAAAGCCTCCAGACCGGCTCGGCCCCCCCCCCCCCCCCCGCCGTGCAGTGGACACTGCGGTCTCTTTCTGTGGAGGTAAACCTTGCAGGGCGTCGTGGGCGTGATCATTCCCACATTTCATGCCAAGGTTAAGAATAAATGGAACTCTACATCCACTCCTCTGTTTTCCTTCATGACATGCGCTTCTCATGATAACACAGGGTTGCCAAGTTGCACTGTTAACCCATGTTTTGTCCTTAATAAATGATGTGACAGCAGTAGAAAAATACTAATCGGCAATCAGTAATATTGTTGGTTGCACGGTGTTATTAATGAGACAGTATATTTGAAGTTGAAGTGTAATTTATTTCGCAGCAGTTCAGTGAAAGATTTTTGTCCAACCTGAACGAACTTCATTGGGGTCCAGAAACTGTGCGTTGCGAAATATACATCCATTTTGGGGCTACGACTTCAATTCTGAACGTTTTTCGATTTGATGTACGTTTAACTAAATACTGTATGAGGGAAATAATTTGTGTTGGAGTTCACCTTGCCACCCTTCCTTTTTTGATGGCTGTTAGACAGAAACATTTCTTCGAACATGGAGTGTTTGTGTTTTTCTACATACATTAATAATTTTTGGACGATTTGGCAGCTGTTGTATTTTCTGCTTTGTGGAACAATCGAGTCATAACATTCGTGGATTTGTAGGGCTTTCCCACTTTTATCCTTGGCTTTGCACAAAGCTGATGGATTGGTACATGGCTAAACACGATCGCTAATTTATTTGTACGTTTTAATTTATGGTGACAGCACTGATCCGTCCAACGCCTGTTTTTCACACTATATTTCCAGTTCACGCTTATTTCTATAGATACGAGTTGAGGAACACTTGTTAGAGCGTGCGGATTTATTGCATCTACATATTGTGAAATGCTGTCGCTCGTTTTGTGCTGATAGCTTTTGAATTTCAAAAGTTGTTTTTTAACTTTTCTATGTGAAGTTTGAGCGTGTTCGCTTGTATATTGAGGGACTAAAAGATAAGGCAGAAACTTTGGAAATTTACATAAATGAGGTCGGTATGGTGACTGTTTTGGGATTGGCTGTCCGGAGTCTGATTTCCGGCAGGGGTAAGAAATTTTTTCTTTTCAAAAATGTCCATGAACGACTCTGGGGCCCAGCCGGCATCCTATTCAATAGATACCGGTATTTTTTCCCGGGGGTAAGGCGACCGGGGCGTGAAGTTGACCATTCATCTTCATCTACTGCCGAGGTTAAGAATGAGTGGAGCTATACCTCTGCTCCACCTATAAGCCCTAATGGCGTGCGCAGGGACAACTTTACCTTATACCTTTCCTTAAACGTGGAGCCGTTACGCTGATGACAAACAACATCAGAATCTACGAATTTGCTAACTTCTCTAATGGCCTGAGACAAACGTAGAACTCTTTTCATCGGCAATAAGCATTAAGAATGATACTTGCCACTGTCCTGCAGTTAGTGCCGAAGCGTAGACCGTATAGCCTGTTCTGATACTCCCACACACGCTTTCATGGCGTCGTGTGTAGAAACAGGGGAAACGTTTGGTAGATCATATGCAGATGAGATGTGATGGTGTGAACTGAGCTCTAGGCATACTAAATTGTGAGACCAAAAATACTTCTTACTCATTCGACACAAAGCCACCATCAGGCTAAACCAATATAAAAATGTGAAAGTATAAATGGGTGCTTTTATATTTTTATAATAGTTTAGCCTGTTAGTGGCGCTGTTAAAAAGCCGAAACATGTAGCCAGTTATTGTAAATGGAAAGGGGGTTGTTTACCAGTAAAGCTGTATCGAATGAGCGAAAAGTACTTTTGGTTTCGTGTTATAAAACAAGACTGGATGCCATACTTCAAGTTTATATTAAATTGTGGGAACTTTCATCGTCGAATTTTTATCGTGATGCTAGCGGGCGCAGAATTATCCGGTCCCCGGAAAATTAAATCGTGGGTGGAAAGTGTGAAAATAAAAAATAACCTCTTGTAGATTTGAGGAGTTTACGTGGGTATTGTTGAAGATTAAATTGTTCTGGAATATGGGGCTCTGTTTGTGTGTAGTTCCCGACGTCTCGAAGGCACTGTTCTTTAAGACTCCAACTGTGAGATGATCATATTTTCGGCAATCAACAGGCTAGCAGCTCAGACATACGTGTGTTGATATTACGTGTTGGATTGATGATTATATATGCTAATGCAGATTGTTATTGATACTAATGGCAATGCAGAAGTGTGCGTCCTTTTATTCAATATTAATTTATAATACTTTTTCCTTAACACTTAGAAGGTTTAGGGATGTTGTTTCTGGTAAAAATATAGCTCTTTCACGGAAGTGTCCCAAGACCAGTTTTAGGTTTAACCTTTTAAAGCCTAGCGGTAACTTTACATGCGACTAGGTTTAACAATAAAAAATTCAACGTGGTGCCCACATTGCGTTTATGTGTTTTGTACGGATCTCAGAACAAACAGCAACTTTTGCCTTATAAAACATTAAGAGATTGGTTTTTATAACCGAAGTCCTTATATAAAATAGGTACGCTTCGTCTTTAAAGGGTTAATCACAACTGTCCACTTGGTGGTGATAAATGAAAGTCATGTAGGATCTGTTTGTTTAGAGTGGGTCTGTGACCTACCCAGCTGCTGTCCGAGTACTAAATGCGGATGGCGAAGAGTGAGGCAGCGGAGCTTCGCGTTACAGCAGATACATTGATAGGTGATGTGTGTGAGCTGCCGCCCGTGCTGTTCTCAGACAGTTCGTAGCCGTTGGGAACCGCGGATTGTTGTGCAGTAGTAAAGCGACAGAAGCATGAAGACTGCCAGTCTCCTCCATCGGGTGCCCAGGGCTTTTTTTTTTCACTCCACGTCTACAAAACCTAGGCGTATTTTTTTTTGTGCGGAGACAACTGGCGCAGACATATATGATGGTTATGCCACTATGACTTGTTCGTCTTGAATTAGATACTGGCATTTCTGCACACCACACTTAATGGTTATGCCACCATGATTCGGTTTCTGCGTCCTCGTTTGTGATAACACGGTGCACGATATGAAGATGAGATGGACATTAACCCTTTAAAGAAGAAGCGTATCTGTTTTATATAAGGATTCAGTGCGTACCGCGCTGTAAACACTCTCCACTTCGGTTATAAAAACTAATCTCTTAATGTTTTATAAGGCAAAAGTTGCTGTTTGTTCTGAGGTCCTTACAAAACACATAAACGCATTGTGGGCATCGCGTAGAATTTTTTAGTGTTAAACCTGGTGGTACGTAAAGTTACCGCTAGGCTTTAAAGGGTTAAGCTACTGACAGTTGCACGGCCTGTCCCTTGGGCCCCTTATAAGTGGGTTGCGCCTCTGTTGGCTTCACTTGATGAATAAGATTCCGACGCCGTTTATCCTTCGAGGTGGTGAAGGGTTGAGGGATGAAAGGCTTCAGTCATGATCAGGAGGGACGCCCGAGTTTAGGAACAACTGCCACAGGGACATGATGTCCTCTGTCCCTGGCCCCTGGGGACTAGACGTCCAACAAGCAACGACGCGTGAAGGACGATAGGCCGATGATTAATTATTCTCTTTGTCTTGGACCGTTGTGTGAGGTGAAAAGCTGGCTGGCATGTTTGCTGGAAATACAATCAGCCTTGTGGGTGTACACGGACCGCGCGTGCGGCAAGCGACAAAATAAAGAGTCGAGCTTGAGAGAACATTTTGTGGCTCAAATCCCAACTAATGTAACTACACAGAGCTGCAAAATACAGCGTCGAAGCGCTGGAGGACGTTTCCTAGCTTAACTTCCGACAAATATAACTATAATGAAAAGATGTGCCTGTCGTAAGTGCACGCCCTTTTCCCATTATAGGTTTGTTGTCGTCATCGTCCTTTTTGACGTATTGTCGTATGGTCACTGCCTGTGTCACCGTGTACGCTGGTTTCCTATCTCTTCTGTTTTCTGGAGTCTCCATTCTATCTTAGACGTACCGGAATAAGAACTGGCTGCGTCGGTAAAGACGTCGATAGCCGACGCATGTGCTGCTTGATTAACCTTTTAAAGCCTAGCGGTAACTTTACGTACCACCAGGTTTAACATTAAAAAATTCTACGTGGTGCCCACATTGCGTTTATGTGTTTTGTACGGGTCTCAGAACAAACAGCAACTTTTGCCTTATAAAACATTAAGAGATTGGTTTTTATAACCGAAGTGGAGAGAGTTTACAGCGCGGTACGCACTGAGTCCTTATATAAAACAGATACGCTTCGTCTTTAAAGGGTTAATCTGCACATCTTTGTGTTATGCATATAGATTAGAGTTGTGTTGCTTCGTATTCGGTTGGATTAAGAGGTTTTGTTACGGATTACTACGTTATCTTGGTTTTTGAATAATGCCTTATTCTGGGATGTGATGCTGTGTAGCCTGGTCTAAATTTATAGACGTTTCGGACGAACCTTTCGCATCCAAGAGGTTTGTCCTAAACTTCAGTGAATTTCAACTAGACCACGCCGCGACACATACCAGGAAACGGTAATTTTCATAAGGAGACCCTCACAAACCTGTTTTACGTTAAGTTGTGTTTTGGTAAGTTACATCCGGGTCTTTGTCAGTAGTGAGCAAAATTCGGCCAGCGGACTGCATGCAGCCCTTGTACCTTTGCATTGCGGCCGGAGATATAATTTCATAAACACGGAAAGATATATCACTCATGCAACGGCAATTTGTCCTAACCCACACAATTCGTCAAACTGAGATCCCCGCATTACTAGACAGTTAGGCTACAAACACACCTGTCAAAAAGTTGTGTGCACGAAAAGCTGCTTCTCCTTATAGTTTCGTAAAAACATAAGATGTTTAAGTGTTGGTCTGTTGAGGATCAGTCAGTTTTTTTTTGTGTCTGTTAAAATTGTGTAGGACTGGGTTAAGACGGCTGTTTCATGAGCGATATTTCAGTTCCACAAACAATTATTTTGTCCGCATTCATGCAAAAATATTATTCAGAAGTACAGTGTATGATTGTCAATACAACATACGTTTCATACCAAAATATAAACAGAAGTTGATCTCACGTAAAAACAACTATCGGGCTACTTGGCTTCGTTGGTTACAGGTTTAGGAAACGGTAAGTAAGGTGGTAGCTAAATGTCAGTTTTTGATAACACAGGATGTGGCTCGAAGTGCTTCTGTCGCTGAGTCCCTGCCTCTTTTATTCCCGCTGTTTTCTCAGTCACAGTCCACGACTTCCAAGTTTTGTACGATTAATTAAAATTTTGAAGAATAATTTCAAATAATTTTACAGCCCCAATATTGTAACTACTGACGAGAGATTGTTGTTGTTGTTGTTGTTGTTGTTGTTGTTGTAATGATACGTAACAAAAATGTAGGTTTTATGTATAACTTGGCCCGCAAACTTTTTTTCTTGACTTAGCCGTCGTGTCCAAAGGTTACTCGCCCCTGGCCCACACGATTATAATGCGCTCGCTGATGTACTGCCATTGTTTTCCTCGTAACATACCCCATGTCCACGCTCGAAGCCAGCTTTGACTTCGGCTTGTGTTTAAGCCGTTAAATGAATGTAGGCTAGTTTAAGGTACAAAAAGTTACTCTGGGACTTGTGTCCGCATATCAGATTTTTTGTTCCCCTCCACACGTAGCTACACGCGTACTTGTCATTGTGTCGTTATTTTGTCTTAATAACGTATCACACTCTCGCCGTCGGAGGCCGTGTTTGCTCCAGTGTAATGAGTTATTTTAAAATGGTGTTTGGAAGAATGTGGTGGGTGTGATGAATATCAGTGAGGTTTGGAGTTTGTAGGAGTTTGACCTCTGTCAGTCATATGGGCCCGGTATATTTTTCTCTGTTTTCAGTTGTTCGTTTCTTTCACACGTGAAGTCCTGCAATATTTAGTTTGTTTACTCTGCATTGGAAAGTTTAAGTTCCTTGCAACTGGCAATTGGATCACCTAGCCAATTAAATTTATAATTTTATAGGTAGTTGGTTTCAAAGAATCATTTGGTTTGCACTGACCTAATAACGGCATACCACGTAACCGCAGTTTCATGGCAACCGCGGCAAAACTCAGTTTGGGCCATCGTTTTTCAAAGGCAGGTTGTCATTTGAACACTATGCTGTCTGTTGTAATGAGTTGTTTGATCGAAATTTATAAATTTTCTTTTCGTAATCCTTACCTCTTCTACCTACTCACAGTAGGTGTCGAGGTTGTTTTTGTTTTCTCTTGATGACACTCAGACACACACCACAGTCGGTAGGACTCCTCTGGACGAGGGATCGACCCGTCGCAGAGACCTCTACCTCACAACACAAACACTCACAAGAGACAAACACGCATGTCCCCGGTGGGATTCGAACCCACGATCCCAGCAAGCGCTCGGTCGCAGACCTACGCCTTATACCGCGCGGCCACTGGGATCGGCGAAATTTATAAATTGTGCGCCTAAATTTGAAAGCTGTTGGTCAGCCTGTTTCATATTCGGAATTAGTCGACTGACCATGAAATTTATTGTGTGATGGGGGTGTACGCTAAAGGCATGAGCTGAAATTCTATTTGTAGTATACACGAGCGTAAATCTCCGTTTAAAACATCGGTCTGCACTGCGTGAGGCTCAAATCGAACTATATCGATTTCCTCACACGGAGTATTATAGAAAACGCGTGTCTCAAAGTGTATGAGGTAATCGACCTTTTTTAAAAAAGCCTTTTCGATATAATGATTATTTAAGGAAGCACAAAGAAGCCAAAGACTTCGATTTAAACATCGGCCCTTGGACTCTTCCTTTTCGAGCTATTTCCCTTTTTATTTTAAAAATAGAAGGGTAAGGGTACGAACGCAGATGTTTATTGACGAGGCTATGACGGGAACGTTACCGCGTCTTCTCTCACACCGTCCGGTATGTATTCAACCATCCACCTATTCCGGCATTCGTATTTGACTGCTTGACCCTTGAAAATGGGACCGAAACGTCGGTACCCAAGTACCAGCCTAGGCTGCGCAGCATCCCAGAAGAACGAAGACCTCAACTATACCGCGGCGGAATATCGAAATCTGGCGTGGAAAGACATGTTTCTCGTACTGATCTCATCATACATCAAATGAATTTACACAGGAGGGGTCAGTGCTTCTAAACTAGATGTGTCCCGTTTTTCACGCTTTAATTATTTTCATAAAAACCACATGTTAAAATTTGTGTATTCAAGTTCAGAATCCTCGAGTCTTTTTGGTGTTTTTGTTTTAATAAGCGCTTGTTTTATTATTTGGTCAAACTGAGTTTTGATGCATAGCGGCCGACCTCTGCTCTGGCATTGAAGTTTTACCACCAGTCAGCCAGACCCCAGCTGTCGCCATTTTGCACACATACAAATATGGTGACGCTTTATAAAATTAATGTCGTTCGTTACTGACCCATGGTTTTCCAACCAGCAGCATCTGCCCGGGAGGGGTGGAGGGGTGTATCGTAGGACGAGATTGTGGTTACAGCCGCTGCTACGGCATCGCGACGCTTCTGTCTGGCGAGATGATGTTCTGTCTTTTTTTAAAGGGAGAAGTTTAGGGCGTAGTACGAATTCAGAAAATAAAATGGGCCCAATTCTAGGACATGGATTTCAACTGCAAGGAAAGTTCTGTTGCTTGACTGTTTGATGCTTGTTTTATTGGAGCGTCAAATAAACACATACATAGTAAAGAATTTAATATGTTTAAAACTGCAGTTGTAGGTGCAGCTGTTAGCGTAATCGGTATAGTGCCCATGCTTTGGGCTGGACGACAGGGGCAGGTGCAAGAGACTTTTGTTTTCTCCAAAACGTCCAGAGCGGCCCTGGAACTCGCCAAATTTCTATTCAGTGGGCACCGGCGTCTTTTTAGTCTGGGATAAAGCGGCTTGAGTGTGAAGCTGATTACTTACCTCCATCTTCTTGGCGTGAATAGGGGTAATTTGGCTTAGACTGTACTTGTTTTATAGCACGTGTTGACGTGAAATATTATGCCTGTATCTTGTGTAAGGGACGAGCATACACTGAACTTGGTGCAGAACGAAACGCCGAGGAGGTTAGTTGGAACTAAGAAATGGTAAGTAATGAGACGCTGTACTCCTCACTGAATACAGTTAGGTTGGTTAAACGAGATGGACCGGTCAGATGAGGGGACATTAATGCAAGTCTTAAAGGACTTGGATGTGACGCCTGAAACTGGATTCAAATACAGTCGAACCCGGTTATGATGACAGCGGTTTATGCGTCACTTCTTCTACAGCGTCGGATATTCTGGGGTACCGATTAATTCCTCACTGTTAACCATAATATTACACTCCTCGGTTAGAACAACACTCGTTTATAACGACACAAAGTATTGAGTCCCTTTCATGACGTTATAGCAGAGTTCGACTGTGCTTCAACATACGGTCCAGTGGCGGGCAGGTCTGAACTTTTTGGTTCCCTAGAAGTGTGAGATGTCTTTTTTACGTGCTCACCAATGAACTGATTAAATTCTGGAGAGAAACATAAGATGGACAGGGTATGTAGCACACGTGGGCTGAAGAAGTAACCTATACTTAGTTTTGTTCGGGAAGGTAGCGGGAGAGATAACTTGAAAGGGTTGTAGTTTGGTGAGAAGGAGCTGCTGAAATTAATATAAAGGAGTAGTTTATGAAAACATAAGTTTTATTGAAAGGGACGGTAATGCGTTTTTTTTTAAACCGGCGGGTTTCTTGACGGGCCGTATGGTTATTAACTGATGAAGCAAATCAGTTAGAACGAGGGATCTTGGAAGCAGCTTTCCCGGGAGAGTTACGGATTTTAACATTGCCTGGATTGTACCTTTATTGGGGTTGGTGTGGGGGGGGGGGGCGCTCCTAATAAATATGAACGTGTCGTTTCTGATAGCAGATGTTCCGAACAATTAAAATGACCTTCTATATATAATGAAATCCTCATCCCATTTAAACGAATTAACAAAACACCATAAATCAGTAAAAGTAAAATTTAAATAGTTCTAACGAATGGAAGTTTGTTATCATCATGTGTCATGATTAAACGCGGGGGGGGGGAGGGTATGTAGCTGTTTTATGAGCGGATTAGCGCAGTATTAGCGCGTGTGGCTCGCTATACCAACGTACTTAACTCCTTCAGCAGCTAGCTTCAACATTTCGGCATGCCTTGGTGTGAGCTTTGCTGTTTATGGTGCATACAGTTGAGTCGTTACAAACGACTCATTGAAGTGGCCAGGGTAAGAATTTTTCGCCACTGCTGGGTCCCGATCGGCTATGGGACCCACTCGTCCTCTTATCCTGTGGATATCAGGCGTAATTATCCCGAGGGAATTGCATGTCTGGGGGTGAACCTGATCGTCACCTTCATCTACTGCCCAGGTTAAGAATGTGTGGAGCTCTACTCCACTCCGTCTAAACGCTTCCATGTCATGGTGCTTGGGCAAAGGGACGGCTTCACATTTTGCTGTATGGTTGTCGTCAGCACCCTCACTGTCTGTGCGTGTTACATACGACGTGTTTAAGTGGGAAGATTGCCGCGAGATTTCAGCTTCCGCAGCGGTGTAGTTGGGGTCTTCGCTCTTCTGGGATGTTACGCGGTGTAACATCCGAGAAGAGCGAAGTCCCACGGGAAATCCTTTATTATGGGCTAGGCAATTAAAAATCGCTTGTGCGAAGTGGCTAGTACAGTATCTAATGGGAGAGGGACAGAATGTGGGTAATGAACTGCGAAGGATGTGGGAGGGAACGTTGATGTTGCAACGTACTATCTCAACGTTTTCCATAAGGGAATGCATAAAAGGAGCGAAACACCTGCCAGTATTGGCAGTCTGCCTTCAGAGAATCGATCCCGGGAATCTACCGAATGCGAATCAGCAGTGCTAATTCTGTACACGTTTCGTTTACGTGTTGTGTGGTTTGTGTCTTTCTGCTTCACATTTTCCTTCCTGTAACGAAGTCAGATGACAAATAACTCTAATTTTTTACAAGCCGGTCCTGCGCTTCAGTATGGACAACTAATTGTCAGAGCAATACATGGTACGACGTCAAGGGGCTGCCACACCGCGTCCTGAAATGTGTGTGTGTGTGTGTGTGTTTGGTTCAGTATTATTACGTTAGCGTTCACCAGTATAGCGTTGGAATGTCTATTGTAGAACCGTGTTTGGATACAGGGGTGTAAATAAGGGCTCCTTGAAACAAAAGAGCAAAGTACAAAAGAACATACATACGTATATATGAGTACACGCACGCACGCACGCATATGATACCTCCATTTACATCTGACGCGGAAGTTTTAAAAACAGTATCTAATGCTATCTGACTGACTCATAGTCAATCCATTTTGTACGACCCGAAATTAAACCGCTGACACCGTGTAGTTAGAATTCTTATAATGGAAACATGAAATAATTAGCTGTTGTTGTTGTTGTTGTTGTTGTTGTTGTTGTTGTTGTTGTTGTTGTTGTTGTTGTTGATGGTGGTGGTGATATTAAAATTGACTCTGTGCATTTCATGAACAGAACGCTATGAAGGCTTACAGGGGAATGGAGGCAAATCTCCACATACTCTTATCCTCGAAATAGATGCAAGTGTGCAATCACCAACAAGCTCTGGCCTGTTGTATTGACAATAAAAGAGCCATCTGTGTAACTGATCCAGACGCTTGAGCATGCTTTAGATAGACTTAGGCTAGGTTCCCACTTTGGATACGTTCACGGTCCGCTTACGACCAGGGATAATATCGTTTTCATGCATTTGAAAGCACGTGTTCGTGACCGTACCGTGTCTTGAACGTGACCGACGGTATGGACAGTCCTGTTCATAGTGCAGGATATTCGTCTCATTCTTGGCTGGAACGCGACTGTCCCCAGTGACGTAGATAACCGATAGAACTCACCGCGACACGGTAATCGGGACCTCGTATAGTTGTTAGGGAAGTTGCTCCCAGATCTCATACCAATGATCCAGAATGTTGCCTTCTGTCACAAGAACGGAATCCAGTCCCAAAGAAGCCACAACAAATTTTTGTA
The DNA here is from genome assembly GCA_013340265.1 of Coptotermes formosanus. Lineage (NCBI taxonomy): Eukaryota > Metazoa > Arthropoda > Insecta > Blattodea > Rhinotermitidae > Coptotermes > Coptotermes formosanus. The sequence continues at coordinate 550,533 of BLKM01002316.1, forward strand.
TTCTGTACGTTTGAGGGCTCCACTGACTCACAAGACCACTCGCGCTGCGGTGTCTGCAGGGCCACCGTCTACGACAGTGACTGTCCCTGCAGTTTGAGTCAAAGGTTATCTGGTCTCTGGATGCTTAACATCGTAGCAGCATAGGCCTGTCCTTTCGTGCTAGTTGGCTGCCATTATGTGGGCTCACTTCCCATGCTTTAACATGTCTCATAAGGCGATAAATATGTACACAGCTCGTCGCATCTTTTCACAATATAAAGACGTTTATCTTGAAACGTTAGCCCAGCTTCAGGTCTGTTGAGACACAGCACATTCAGACCTTAATGAGGTTTACAGCTCCTACCAGCGTCGAAACTAAAACCAAAAGGTACAGAGTGTTGCTTGAGTCGCGGGTAGTGGAAGAATTTCGTGATAGTATGGAATGCGAACCAACAACAAACTACACATCGAACTGCACTTATTCACATTTAGGAGACCACCCCAACATGTTTCGGCTATTTCTTATAGCCGTCATCAGGGAGTACTAACGTACAAAGGATATAGACATATGGAACTGAAATTTAGCTTCCTCGATAGTAAATGTACAATGTATTTTACTATTTACTATCGCCAAAGCTAAATTTTACCTCCGTATATATATATTCTTTGTATATAAGCACTCCCTGAGGATGGCTGTAAGAAATAGTCGAAACATGCTGGGGTGGTCTCCTAAACGTGGATAAGTGAAATTCGAGGTGCAATTTGTTGGCAGTAAACTCATTCATGTTCACTCTTCATTGCGCAGAAAAAAGGCTGCTAGAACTGGGAGTGAACAAAGTCATGGGAAGAAACGATTACGAAGATACGAGCAGGTCTAGGAAGACAATATTAAAATTGTTTTCTACAGGGCTGCGATGAGAAATGTTCTCCTTTCACCCAGTGCCAAGGCTTACATTGAATGGAACTTTACCTTAGTGCTCTTTACACTCCTGCGCCTTGTGCTTAAACACAGGTAAAATTTCTTGCTTACCTTTCACAAGTCCTCTTACCTGAAGGCCACACAGGCCATATACCATGGTTTAGTTCAGTTAGCGTATGTGTATAACTATCGACCCAACACCAGAGGTGCAGAATATTGCTTGAAAATTTGTTGCTCGACAGGTCAAGAAGTTATCTGCTTTATGGAACTCAAAGGTTCGTTATTACGAACCCGTATGTCCTCTCATTACACTGTCTGTAGACCCAGTTGAATAATTTCACACTCCAACTCCACCCATATGTCATAGGTCTCGAAAGTTATCTCTTCCGTCGAGATTCTTTGACAAAAATTGTATCTGAATTTCTCGAGTCTCCCGTGTGAGGTTTTAAAATTTGCTGTTGTACTTCCGTGATAGTTTTGGTACTCCAATTAAAGTTGGAACGCCCTGCTCCCTGGGAAGACTACGGCAACACGACCATTTATAACTTCTTGTACTTGCGGCCCGTCAAAGCACAGACCTGTGCCTCTGTGTTCACGCCTGCAGTATACTATATGCAAATGCGTCCTGTGTATACCCAGCATATGTTATGACGGTATGATTTGCATTGCCGATACAGTGTCGCAGTAAATTACAGCTTTGTGGTTTTGAGACCTTCCAAATAGGTCTGTATCATAGTTTCGCTACTGAATATTCATTCATTCCATCGGAATTTGTTTCCATTTCATGGCCCTATTTATAGATACCGGTCCGGCTGTTTGCTTCCTTTTCCTGTCTGAGGTCAGCATGAATGTTATGAGACTACCTGACACACGTGTTCCTTCCAAGCTGCCACGTTGCAGTGTCTTCTTGCACATTGCATTCCTTCCTCAAAGCAGTTGAGTCGTGGCATCTGAAGCCAGGAGACCGTTTGGAAGACGCAGGCGTAGATCCAACGGAAATATAAAACTGAACGCGGAGGACGATGTGGAAGTGTGGTTTAGAATGAACTGGCTCGAACAGAGTCAATATTCGTAGTCATATACTTGGGTAAATACAGTCATGGACTTGCGGACACGATATTCATAGTCATATACTTTGGTAAATACAGTCATGGACTTGCGGGCACGATATTCATAGTCATATACTTTGGTAAATAGAGTCATGGACTTGCGGGCACGATATTCATAGTCACATACTTTGGTAAATACAGTCATGGACTTGCGGGCACGATATTATTACGTTTACATAATTAGTTGACTTGTTTCAACCAGACAATGAAAAAAGAAAATTACATTATGTGACAGCACCGGCTTCTTACGTTGGAGGTCCAGGCTGAATGATAATTTGGTTTTTCGGTTAATTAAAGACGATTTTCAATTGCATAGATTTAAAGCGTAAAATGACGCGAATTTGAATGCTGAATTAGAAGAGATCAATAAATGATAAAGCTTTGCTTGTTTAACCCTTTAAAGACAAAGCGTGTCTGTTTAATATAAGGACTCGGTGCGTACCGCGCAGTAAACACTCTCCACTTCGGTTATAAAATCCAGTCTCTTAATGTTTTATAAGGCAAAAGTTGCTGTTTGTTCTGAGATCCGTACAAAACACATGAACGCAATGTGGGCACCACGTAGAATTTTTTAATGTTAAACCTGGCCGTATGTAAAGTTACCGCTAGGCTTTAAAAGGTTAAGGCATTATTCTAGCATTTGCTGGTAGGGACTTCAGAAAGCAGTGAAGAGTGCCGTTCTACGTACCCGGTCTCAGCGCCTATTAGAACACGCAATGTCTCTAATACGGAGCGGGAGTGATCGGCCGCGATGTTAGGTTATTCTGGTTCGATGCTAGGCTGTTCCTTTGTGGATCTGTGGAGAACAAAGTGGAGCCGTATCGGTTTATCGCTAAACACTTGCCTTATCTCTTGTGCGTCATTAATTCGCCAGTGCACTATGGCAATCGGCAACCGCCCCTGAGGCGTTCAACCAGCCACCAAGGACGTGTAAGATCTTCAATCATTCCTTCTGCTGGGTTCGCAGTAAGCCAACTTATAAGTAAGGAGGGTCTGATGAATTTAATTTCGGTTACTAGGGGCTAGCATAGTCGGTAGAGCGACTCGCTACGGGCTGTACGGTGCGGCGATCGAATCCCAGTAGAGGGGAGATTTTCCGCAACCGTCCAGATTGACGCTGGGGCTCACCCAACCTACTGTAGAATGGGTACCGGGCCTCTTCTGCGGGGGTAAAGCGGCCAGGGCGTGACCTTGGCCACCATCTCCCATCTAGCGCCGAGGTTAGAGAAAGAGTACAGCTGTACCTTTATTCCCCCTCTGGGTCTTCATGGCCTGTTCTAGGGTGAACTTTCTACTTTTTTACCTTTACCTGTCTGCCCCATGATTTTGTCGTGAATTTCCCAATGACGTACGATTCCCTTTCGTAGTCTGTTAGCATATGTGTTTACGATTTTTCATATCCACAGCGTTTTGAGTTAATTGGAATTTATTGCGGTTTTCATTGTATAAAATACTGCTGGGGGTGGGGGGTGGGGAACAAAAACTAAATGTTCACCGAGGGAAAATTTGGAGGGAAGGGAATGGGACGAAGTGACTTGTAATTTAGGGTACTAATTGGCAATAAAATATTTATTTTCTGTTTTTATTTCTGAACCGTTATGGTGTAATAATGTTTTACAATACACAGCCGTACACGGTTCTTTCATACAGTGCCCTCTGTTTTTCCATCCGTTTTTCTATGCCTTCCTAGGAGTCCATAACCGATTATTTTAGTGCAAAAGCAATCTATATTCACCACGATTTTATTGATTGGCGGCTGTTTAATACAGATCATGAACGCCCGTTGTGTTTCGCTCTTCCGTTTGTTGGCAACCGGTGAATACATCAAGCGATTACAGCTCGGCGCACGGCGCTAAATAATTGAAAAACTGATCCACGGGAATGTGTATTTATAAAATTGGTACACTAAAGGGGACCGTTCTTTAATTTGGTACAACTCAGGGCATTTCTGGTGATTTTATTTTTGCCTGCGATGATATATATGTTCGTAGTCATAAGAGGTCAGTTAATTTTTCTTTGATTAGCGGGAGTATACATGTTTCATAATTTACGCGCATGATATATATATTTATTTATTTATTCATAGCCTTTACAAAATAAATGAACAAGCGATTGCAGAATCCTCATTTTCCATAGTAGGTCTAGCCTACATGCTGAGTGCTTGGATTTGTCGTATGATATGCATGAAGTAAACTTTAGTTTTTGGGCGTGTTCAGTGCACCTGAACTTCAGCTGTGTTAATAGTGCTAAAACCGTTACTTGTTGCGTTCTTTTATTGTTTTAGCAGCACCGATTTATAGTTTTATAGTTCGTGCATTTTCCGTGACAGCTTGTAAGAATTACTTTTCTGGGACGTTGTAAATGCATGATATATAATGTCAACAGGTGGCAGGAGAAGTCAAGACATGAAATGTTTCCGGAAGAGGATGCGCATATTTATTGACTTGTATTTCGTGTCTGATATATGAACCAACTCCAACACCACGTACACCAGATTTATTTCAATTTAAGATTTGAAACTTAAAATTTAAAATTTCATTAGGCGGAGTCCAACACGTTTGAATGGGCAGCCCATCATCTTGAGGGACAAAAGACATACCAGAAAAAAGAATGAAAATATTGTAGCGGATATCATAATTAAGTCCAAAATTACATCACTGTAGACACATAAAAGTGTTAAAACTGTGTTATTAAAGTCTAAGACACGATGGCTCGGAGAGCACTTAAAAGCACCTGTTAAAACAATTTCACAGACATCTCTGTCAACATGATAAGTGTAGTGATGTCTGTGGAATTGTTTTAACAAGTGCTTCTAAGTGCTCTGCGAGCCATCGCGTCTTAGACTTTAATAACACAGTTTTAACACTTTTATGTGTCTACAGTGATGTAATTTTGGACTTAATTATGACAGCCGGTATAAGGTTTTGCTTTTTTTATAGTATGTTTGTGTCTTTGATGATGGTGGACTGCCCATCGAAACGAGTTGGACTCCGCCTAATGAAATTTTAAATTTTATATCTTAAATTGAAATAAATCTGGTGTACGTATTGTTGGAATTGGTTCGTATATCAGACATTGAATTACCAACACGGTATTGAAAATATTAAAATTATATTTCGTAGTAAGGAACTCATTAAAGAGAAGCCTGCCGGTGTTTTCACGTATGTGGGCATATGGATAATTCTTTAGTAGTTATACCTGCGTCAATGGGGCAGAGTCATTCTTGGGAAGGTGATAGTTACTCAGCTAGTGAAAATTTCCAGACTTTATTGAACAAGTTTAATTGCCATGTTCATTGATCACTACCTTGGGTCACTTTAAACCAGTTCACAACCCACAGTCTGTTTACGTAAGATCTGTTCTAATACTATCCTTTATTGTAGGCATATATCTCCCAAATGGCCTCTTCCTTTCAGGATTTCCGACTGAAATTTTGTATGTGGTTTTCATGTTCCTCATTTTCTCTTATCTCATACTTCTTGATGATGTCATCCTGATGATGTCTGATGAGCAGTACAAATTATAAAGTTTCTGTTTCTAATTATCGTACAGGCAAACACAACTTACTTGCAAGTATGCAAGTATTAAAATAACGAATTCTTCTCCAGCCGCAAGTTTCACTAAAGAGAACCCCACTTCTACGTAAAAGGGATAGGCCTTTACCCTAAACACCTTTCTTTTATATTTGTATGCCTGATGATGGCCGCTTAGGCCGAAACATGTAGCATCGTAGTAATAAATACTAAGAAAAATAAGTTGTGTTTGCCTGTATGATAATTAGAAACAGTACTGTATGAACACAACGGGATGTGAAATCTAAAAATAACAATTATAAAGTTTCCCTTTATCTCTGTTTTATGTTTCAGTATTTATTGTTTACTGTTACTTGCTATAACCATGTCAATTCCGTGAAATTTTAGACATTTCTATCACATTTTATGTTCTGTTATACTTCTTTCCTTCTTGTTGCCATATGATAAAGTACGTAGTCATTCCGTATTCAGTCCACTTACAGGATTAACCTACTCCTGCGTGTGGGGAACAGCTTCAGGTGGAATGGTGAACAGTCGTGACTTTTCCAGCCCGTCTTGTCGTATGAAGTGATTCAGCAACTTGACATTTGGCAGCAAGCAAGAAGTCTGTCTGTCTATAAGGTTTCTAAGCTTATGTTCTACCTGTTGATGTTTACATGAAGATGGGCTGACAAGGCTGTTCTGAGGGGGGCGCTGAGATGTCAGTTGAATGATTGGATGGTTGGATGTCGTATTGGTCGGTTCTGGAGACCGAACGTGGTTTCCTCAACTATGTAATATAAATGCTGGGGCAGTAGGTGTGCCATGCCGTGTTGAGTACCGACGACGATAATTTTGTTTGTTTATGTTTAAGCAGTATCTTCTTTTTTAATGGAGGATTAAACGATGGATAGGGTCCGGAAAAAAGAATGATTATGTCATTGAATCATATACCATCGTCAGAGCCTTATCGTGTTGAAGTAAGGAATTTCTTTCATTTTAAACATTTATTAATCACTTCATAAAGAAGTACAGGTAGAGAAGTTCGGCTAAGGTCGACCCTGTTAATGTTTCCAATGTACAGTGCTGCACTCGTTCGGAAATCCTTTATTCCCTTCTACGTGTTCGCCTTAATGCGCAGAGAGCCAGTGTTGAATTGCGGTAAGGAAGACGGCTGGTTTTTGTGTTTGTTCGAAATCGTCTTAACAAAACGTCTTGGATGTGAGAGTGCATTGGCTGTTATGCTCTGAAAACTTACGTTGATGTCAGTGTTTGAACGAATTTAAATAGTAGTGGATACTAGATTTTAGAATTATGATAAGCTTTGTGTTTGTAGCATAAATATGGCAGACATGCAGGGAAGAAAACTTAACACCAAAGTCTGCTATTGTGTACCCTACACATTTGCTTCGATTACTTCACCCGCCCAACTCTTTTTAGGCGTGTTAGCCAAATTTGCGAAAAGCGACTGTTAGATTTGTTATGTCCGTCTGTCTGTCCGCATGGAATAACTCGGCTCCCACTGGTCGGATTTTCATGAAATTTGATATTTGAGGAACTGTCGAAAATCTGTCGAGAAAATTCAAGTTTGGTTAGATCTGACAAGCATAACGGGTACTTCACATGAATACCTATGTGCATTTATGATATGTCTCTGGATTCTTCTTGGAACGAGAAATGTTTCAGGCAGAAGCTGTAGACAAAATCAAGACACACATTTTGTGTTAAGTATTTTTTTCCCCCGAAAATCGTACCATTTATGCGATAACTTGGAAAAATATGATGCAGCGAGACGGGGCACATGACAATAGGGTACATTAGCGTTGCGTGCTGAATAACTAAGGCTGCAGGCACACACTCAGAATATGTAATACTTATTGTTCTTCTACGGCCACATTGGTTACGCGAACGCGCCTCAACGTTACATTACACGTACACTGCCTATTTTGTTTTCATTTCTGCCCGGGATTTTGCGTTTGATTCTTCCCTGTGTTTTGCATGGTTGCTGGCCCGCGGTCCGCATAATGTTACAGCACAAGTACTGTCCCGCGGCAGTAAAAGCTGATGACTCAATTCCAGTGTACGCCAGTCACCAGAAGATGTTAGTGTCGCGTCACGCTCGACATGTGACAGTTACTGTCAGTCTGAATGGCCGAGATTGTTAAGTTGCTTAATTAAGTCACGTAAATGCCTTTCTGTGCCAGTGGTTCCGTGGCTACAGTGATGGTGCTGTCTTAGATGGTTATTGGGGTTTTTACGACGCTTTGTCAACTGTTGGGGTTATGTAACGCCAAATAGATGTAGCAAGTTGGCTGCGTATCTTAGCTAATGATGTTTCAGCATATACCTTCGTTGTTTAGGGTTTTATGCCTCCATGATTGTGGATAATGAATTCACAAGCAGACCATCACGTGATACGTGACGCTTTAGGAGGCTCTGTGATGCATAGCTTCAAAGCAGATAGGTGAAGGTCCTCTCCTGCGATATTTGTTTCATTTAACGACTCGCTATGTGTTACGTAGCTGATTTTTATGGCGTCAAATGATATGACAATGTGAACTGGGCTGTATTTGGAACGAGTTGGTTATTAAGGTATTTTAAATTTATTTTTTTCCCTTGGCTAAAGCCGCTGGAGCGGTACGCTAACACCTCATCAAGTTCTGAGGTAGCCGATAGCCATTAAATAATGGAAACCCATGGACGGATATTGGCACCATAAGTTATAGTCGAAAGTTGTGTAATTTGTCGTAATCTCAGAATGGTGTCGACGTCAGAACACTTTCTCTTCGCTGTACAGTATGATTGACATGAAACAAATCAGCTTCAGTGAAAGGGACCGCCATGTTTCTGCCTCTCAGATCTTCAGATTACGAGAAAGCATTTAATGTAAAGGTATAGTTCGGTTATTTCCTCGTGGCCTTTGTCCTGCGTCGAACTAGACCAAGAGTCTCCGACGTTGGTGTCCGATGGATACGTAGTTGCGGTTGAGCTACAGATATGCTTGGGAACATTACCTTGATACTTTACAGACTTCGAGGTTTTCGTAGAGTTCTTGCTGAAGATTCCTCTACTCTGGGATATGACTCTGCATCAAGGGATAATCGGATCCCGACGTTTCGAGGGAACGTAGTGCGCTCATCCTCAGAGGTCGAAATGTTCGTGTTCCAGAAGAACGGAATCCTTGTCTTGGTACTTCTTGATGCATTAATGTTCTTTCCCCACCATCGATTGACTTTCCGCTAACTCTCAAGTTTGTCTGCTTCCTACAAATATTCTGTAATATCGATATGTGACGTTGGAACCTATGAGATTTCTGCGTGGCGAAACCTGATGGGAACGATGAAGTATATAGACTGTACGAGTGTATCCCCATGTTTTATTGGAGTGAGTGAGGGAATACTTGACGAGTTGTGACTCTGTTACAGTGTAACCTCTCCATAATGATGCCAAGACTTTCCTAATGCCACAAGTGACTGTTGTTTGGGAATAAGCATTGATCTTTCTCGAACCGTACTAGTGATGACTGATGGCATAACAAAATACGATCATTTTACTGTATGCGGCTACTGCAGCTGGTCATTCTCTTAGCACAACACACATGCGAGTCTAGAGGCACAACGAATGAAGGACAACGTCGTTTCTGAAGGGCGTATCTGTCGTGTTATTTTAGTCTTAAGACTGTGAGTACAGTGTATTTTTATTTGGTGGCTGATGAAATGGAATAACACTATTTCCCCACCATGTGTTGGGTGCTTTTTAGAAAACAGCTAGCTTGATTCTGATGATGTCCGGTGACTTTATGTCATAACTTTAGACTTAGGCATACCAAGTTAAAAGTCATTATGGGTCTGATTCGCAGCCCTTACAAAGGTACGGGACCTTGAACTTTGCGCTTGCCGGTAGCCTTTAGCAGGCTGCATGACAGATGGATACCATGGCTGAAGGGTGACACTTGCACTGACTTCTTGGAAAATGAACTGCCAGTCCTTGTAGGAGTTATTCCTGTCCACACAAGCTGTCAGATGACCTACCAGTATGATGGGGCGCCCGCCCATTTCTGTAGACGAGCTGAAACGAGCGAGTGTGTGCTGAGTACACACGTGCGGCCATTTTGAACACTGGTCGTAAACACACTGTAATATTATAACGTTGTTTGAAGCAGACAGAACCGTGTCTTCTACTTACGTGTTTTTGTGTCTGCCGGTATTTATTAATTCACATTTCAAGCCCCGTATCATTGTAGCCGTAGCGACCGGGGCCCAAGTTTATATGCCATTTTTGACTTTGTACGTTGTCAGAAATCTAATCCTGAAGTTACGACATAAAGTCGTAGGACATTCTGTACAAGTTTTGCTCGGAACGTTCTCAATGTGGCTGATGTGCTGCGATATACAAGAGAATAAACCCTGACACTATTGTAGTGTGGTATGTACAGTGCAGTTAACTTGAAAAGCGATTAAGCTAGATCTGAAATAACTTCGTGAATATCAAGGCCAGTGAAGTGTGCAAATAACAAAGAATGGATCTGAAAAGTATGTATACTTCCCTGGAGCGTAGGCCTATTTTTGTTCTCTCATTAAACACAGTTGCGATACTGAAGTGTTCATTTAGAGTACGTGTTACACGAAGCCGTGTAAAATATAGACTGATTGTGACTTGGTACAGTATGAAGTCGTGCTCCATTATAGATACAAAGTATCCAGCTGAGGGTAAGGGAAAGAGAAATGAAAAATGGGGACTGAAGGAATGCTGAAGGTCGATGTAGGTAATTTTTTTGTCCCTCTCATTTACCATGTACTTCATTTTTAACATCCTGCGAACCCCAACCTCCCCCCCCTCCCCCACTGCGTCGCACAAATTATCGCGCCACGTGATTTATTGATACCGATTTGCCAACAGGTAGGCGATTGTGTTAACGAATGGAGACGATGAAAGGAAATAAATATACAATTTTGTAGGAGGGAATTTAATTAAATTCTGCTACCGACCGAGGAGGGACGAATTTATACAGTCTAGACCCCTCATAGTGCTGCTATCCAGCGCTTATTTACTGAAGAACACTTGACTTGTGTAACGGCATGGTACAAAAGCTTTGTAGTGCAGTTGGTAGGGTATCAAGTGACCAAGCATTCCATGTTCTTACTAAATCACAGTATGTACATAGGTTTCTTGGCGCCTAGGGCGAGTAATTACAATGGCCGCCTCCTAATAGAAATCACGAACTTGGAAGAAGCGAATATTATTTATTGATCTTCACTTTATTTCTTTCAGAAAATTAAATGTTGTTGAGCGCAGAAAATCGATTTTTTCATCTAAATTAATTGTTTTGCGCCAATTTTGATGACCGGGGCGGCCGCAGCATTTGTTCCCCCTGACTACGCCCCTTGTGTCCTACACCATGCGCGTTTATTCAGTGTATTTATTCTTTTGTTCAGTTATGTATGCGCTGTATACCACGTGTCTGCCTGACATGCTGGCGTCTCCGCCGTATAAAATAGTTATATCTTGCTTTCTTAGCAATCCTTACACGTTGTATGTTTAATTAATGCCGAAATTGGCCATGCTTGGTCGATAGTATTGGTATCGATCAAAATCAAATCCACAATCAAAACCAATCATGAACTCAACGAAACTGGAGACAACTGATGTTGAGGGGCCGCATGAAAGAGTGTTGGAAATCACACAATCAATCATTATTTGTTAAGTAGATATAAATCTGTAATCCGTGTTCGTTCCTTAGACTGCGAGATCAGATTTTGCATTTATATGAAATAACAGTTCAATTTATAACTTTATATATGTATTTTAATCTTTGCATCCTTACGTGGGAGGTACGCATGTGCTTTTGAGTTGAATAGTGGTAAACATTCCCTGAATTCAGCCTGCTCTTAATTTGGTCGCGGGTTCGTGTTATATACTTATGATATTATTCTAAACTCGAAATATGTATCACACACACACACACACGTATATATATATACCCTTTTAACGACTCGTGAGAAGCTAGCAACAATAACTTGGCGTTGTCAGATCCACGCTGTGGGGTTAGTTCATAGTTATAGCTGGTACATAAATCGGTAACAAACGGTACGGGGAATTAATTGCTTGGAAGTCATTAGATAAAGATATGGGTGTGAAATTAGAGCACGAAAGTGCAGTTTAGTTCTGTTCACTGCTCTCCTTCCCCTTTGCCCCTCTTTCAGTAAACCATCCCATAACTTCGTAACTTGTGCAAGTGCAAGAATTTCCGAATGGATGCTGTGCATGTTTCGTGTTATGTTCTTCCTTCTTTTTGTCTTATTACTGTCTCCCCGGATTAGTTAATGCAATGCCTGCACCGACTTAACAGTTCGTTTTCTGGTTTGTATTGTATTCTTCTCTTACTTTTCATCATGTTCGTTTATAATTTTTTCCCACCTTTTCACCCATTTTAGCAGTACTGTCTTCCCGTCCCTTCAACTGTGTCACTGATGTTAAGATTCTCTTTTAGTCTAATCGTGTGTTCTTCTCGCTATGTCCGTATTTTGTTACTACTTTAACCAACACTTTTTGCTATTGCAAGGGGCTCATGGAGAGTTCAACGAGAAGTATTTTACAGACGAAGTACTTACATGTCGAGGCACCTGACGATTCATGTCATCTGACAGACAGAGTAACCACTTGCTCTGTAAGTGAATAACACGCACACTTAGTGAATCATAAGCCACAGTACACCAGCACTAACTTTTCTGCAGATTATTCCACTTACAAGTACGCAAATTTGGGAAATTTGTTTTTAAAATCCGTCTAGCTTTCCGGGCTTATTAGATATCATATAGACCTACATATGTTCGATAGTAATATTGTACCACAGTGACCTTCATGTTTGACCAAATAGGGCCTGGAATCGAGCGAACGCCGAGGTCTCCAATTAGAACCTCGCATGATGTAAGAATGTTACGCAGTTTTCTTAATGGACATTTATGTTACTCGTGCATATGACTCCACTCATGGAAGTGAAAGACATTTTATCCTCCCAGAAGACAGTAATTTGAAAGAAGCACATTCAATAGAGCGTAATGCAGTGGTACAGTAGTGCTTTGGGTTTTCCCTGTTAAGCATCATTCCACCAGTGCTCCATACTTACCTACATCTTAATACTAACTTTGTCAGAAGGACAAGCGGACAAAGCCTGGAAACCTTTAGACAAAGCGATGCCATTTCTGGTGGCCCGGAACTGGACAGAGAAATGCTTGAACGTGTAATCCTGACCAGGTTAAGCAAAATTATGGAAGGCGTAAAAATTCCGGTAAGGAATTTTCCATGTGATACATGATTATTGCAGGTTGGGTGAATTGACGTGGGAACTGTTGGTAGGATTTGTGAAAATTACTTTCTAACACGAGAAATTAACTTGGAATACCTTCAGTGTGCTTTACATGTAAACTGAATCCAGTGTTAATAGTGGTTATGTTTGAGCACAACTTTCACCAGGCACACGGGACATTTTATCACGTACTCGAAATGTACGTATTGCTAGTACATGGCACTATGCCACAGGTTTTCAGTAGCGCTGTGTAATTTTGATCACGTGATAAAATAACAACTGAACATTGTTTGAATGAGTGAGACCATGCGTGATAACCAATCCATGGAAAGAGCTGTGTCTTTATTTGGTGCTTACCAACTAGAGGAACGTCGGCTTGCGTATTATAATACCTATGTTTTGCAGCAAATTGCCAACACGTGTTTACAGTTTGTATCTACAAACTCCGCTTTAAGCGCGTTCGCTTAAGTTGCGAAGCGCGCATTTTACCGTTGTCATGTCTGTCCGTCTGTCCGCAGGTATCAGCACTGCTCCAACTGGACGGATTTTCGGGCAGTTTGATATTGGGGACTTTTATGTATATCTATCGAGAAAATATAATTTTGGTTAAAATGGTGCAGCAATAGGGGCACTTTACATTAAGACCTAAGTATGTTTTATTGTTGACAGCAGTACAAAATATTTTGTAACTCAACAACAGTGCTAATGGAACCCATTGTTACATTTCTGTGGCAGCACTAACACTTCTGTGTTATTCACAGCCACATGTACGTCAACAACAATGAGAAGGGAACGTATTGTTGCGTTTCCGTGGCAACTGGTTACGCGAACGAGCTACAATGCATCGTTATAAACACACATGTCGTGGATTCTTCTGAAGTTGTTCATTACACGAATATTAATTTCCTAATTAGAGATAACTGCTGTTTTTTCGGGTGTCAATCTTTGTCTCTCACAGTGAAGTACAAATACAGACTTAAGGCGCTGGCGAAATGGGGAAGTATCTGGAGGCTGGAAGAAGCTGCATAATGAGATGCTTTGTTATTTGTTCGCCATGTCAAATATTGCGTCAGTGCTATGTACTTATATTTTAGTAATCTACCATAAACGCTATATAATCTTGGTGGTTGACAGCGTCATTAAATAAAACAATGATACTGGGAGGTTGACTAACATTCTCTACATTTTCTGATTTTGGTTAGTATAGAACAGGAATAACGGACACTTGACATGGTCAACTTGCTGTCCTGCGCGTAAGTCGCCCATTTTTTATCGTAACGAAAGGTGTCGAACAGAAGTTATGAAGCACACATTTACGTCAGATACAAACCTTTCTTAACTCGTACAGTTTTTACGGTAATTATAGACACGTCCATGAAGATTGCAGGGTTTTTTACGATGTGAGTACGTTTTCTCACTTTTTGATGTATCCGATAAATTTCGTCGTGAGGTGGGTGTTGACAGTTGCACGGTGCGAACCAAATGCAACTCGCCAGTACAACTTTTAATTGACAGGCGGATGTTTCACAAAAATCTGTCAGGTCATGCATGTAGTACTGGTGTCCGTAATTCAGCCAGGAGGCAGACGGACATAGCTATATATATACACACACGGTTCTTGCGAGAATTCTGAAGAACGGACATTGTTTTTTCGTGAGAGTAAAGCGCCTTACTTACTGCAGCTGCACCAGACAGAACATTCCGCGCGGTGTGTCCGCTGTTCTCAGTACCGTATGTTATTTGCTAGTCATGCTTTATGATAAATGGCCCCAGCTGAGTGAGGTACCTTGAAAAGAGAGAGATTCGTGACTTTACTGTGTTTGATTTATCACCGGATGACTTTTAGGTTTCGGTTTGGAGCGTTGAGAAACAATGCAGAAGCGTGAATTATTGAGTACGGGTTTGAAACGAGGGTCTTCTTTCGTTCCGAATGTTTGTGTTTCCATGTTTTTTTATTCATCTCTCTCTCTCTCTCTCTCTCTCTATATATATATATATATATGTATATATTTACAGTAGTTCAGCACTTTCACTAATCGTTGTAATGACGATAGAAGACTGTGTTTAAGTTATCCAGTGACCCTTTATAAACAGCAAAGTTCGAGGATTCGATTAAAGTAATTGTAACTAACACTTTGGTATATTAGCCACAATGGAAAGAATTCAAGGCCGTCTAGAATAAATTATGAAATTTTCACAGAACAGAGTAACTCAGGCTTGATCACTCTTCTGTTGATTTTCTCGAAACAAGTAAGGCTTAACGGAAAAACTGCATTGTACATAAAATAATCACATCATTTTTTTCTGTAGCTTCTGTTCCGAACCTTCCTTACTGTGTTAAGTGTTTACAAGTTACGCATGGCTTAAACTTCGAGATGAACCCAGAAGCGCGCGTCGGTCTTCGTGTGAAGTGCCCTTTATTGCACGATTTTAAGAAAGATTGGAACGAGTCGACAAAATGTAGGTAAAGTCCAATATCAAATTTAATTAAAACCGTTCAGTTGTTCTGGAATTGTTGTGTTCCTACAGACCGACGGACGGAAGGATGGATTTTAATAGGCGCTCTGTAAGGCTTGGAACACGCCTACGAATGGCTACAACTTGTTTACTAGAACCTGCGCGTAGAAGGTAAAGCAAATCCGTTACAGGCCTGGACAGGCCTTTAGGGTTCCAGGAGGTTGAGGCTGTCAGATTTTTAGACAGTTGGCACGTGAAGGTGGTAAGGTTGTCAGCCCTACGCACCGGCCGCATTTACTGGCCGTAGTGCGGCCAGAAGGTTTATGTCAATGAAAAATTCCAATGACACCATCAGGAATCGAACCCGCGACCTTCCTGTTTGTACGAAACCTGCGCGTAGGACCCTATAATTCCTACAAGGATCGTCTGATGCTAATTAATGGGTCGTGCCATGGCCAGGGCGGTCTCCGCCGGTCTCTTACTGCGGAGGCCTGGGTTCACTTCGAATGTGGTGTACAGAGTGGTCCGTACTCATTCATACATCTACCACCGACTCTTGGCAATTGACAGCGTCGCTAAATAACGCGCTTTAAAATGTCATTTGACAGAAAATTATTGGGAGCTCTGGAAAGAGAATGGAAGCACCAACAGCCTGGAGACGTAGTGTTTGAAGAATGTGATGGCGGAGGAAAACGGGATAAAACAAGTATGGAAAGGATAACAAGAAGACAAAACAAGAATAAGAACAGGAATCATCAAACTGAAACAAAGGAAGTTGTTAGGAATTCAGAATATGAAGTTTATGTAAATAATATTTTATAATTATCTTTATGCTTACAAGAATGCATACTTACATGTCTGTAATGACTGCCAGTCAGTTAGAGATATATATTTAGATAAATAATCTTTATTTTTCAATCTGAAGAGCAAACAAATATAATAAACTCACTAATACACTCCGTGCACGAAGTGGCAAGTTACTAAATCTTAAGGCAGATGGTGCGTATTGTTATGACTCCACAATAAGTGGTTTCATTCATTATCGTGTCCCAGATGTGCAGTTTTCACATCCCAAAAGAAAGCTCTCTGTCAGTGGTCGTGTTCCTTTCTTTTCTGTAGAGTAATTCTGTTCCTTGGAAAAGTTACCTTGCAAATGGAGGTAGTACAGAAACGTTCTCCGAATCATTTATTTCTCACCACAAATCTTATACGGCGTCCCGTCTGAGAATAAGTCCATCTTCAGTTATGACGTTAATTTCTTTTCCACAGAGTAATTCCTTATGAGTCACTGTCACTTCACTTTCTAGTGAACGCTATTGAAAAACCACGGCTGGTCGTTGTTGTAGTCAAGTCATCGCAGCACGTACCGTATACTGTATGTGAAATCCGCCGCAGGTTATGACGGCCTTCAGTGTCTCTACGCAAGGCCACATCTTCGAGGTGATGTGTTGAATTTATGAGACAGTGAAAGCTGTGGTGTGCTTTCTTGTCCTCTCTGTCCGATTTCTTTCTACAATGGGATTTATTTCTTTTATTAATTTCTTGGTGTGTTCCTCCTTTGTGTCATTGTTCGGTTCATTGATGTGTTCTTCACGTATTTTGTGGATATACGAGCTTAATTCTGCCTCATTTGATAGAAAAATTTCTTCACTGTTAAATTATAGGTAAAAGATTATACGAACAGAAAATATATATATTTCACCAGATAATTTTGAGTGAAGTTTTTCTTATACTTTTGATTTCTGCGTTAAGCAATTTTCGTTTGTTAGAGGATGTTCTGGTTTTTTGTTCATAGTTTTGGGACGAGAGTACTTTTTTTTCTCGATAAAGACCTTTATGCTGAACTACGTTAGTTTTTACATGTATTCAGGTTCTGTCAAAATCCGTTAGGGAATTATGTATATGATCATGCAAAGGGGCGGGCAGACGTGCCACTTTCAAAATGCAGCTAATGTTTCCTGCCCGTTCGTTCCATGTCGATGCCTCGTAATGTGCGGTGGGTCTGCTGTAAGTACCACATTTCTTTGATTACTTAAGTGATGACCTTTAAGTCCTACTTTTTGTCTGCCGGAATTGAATGCATCCTAAATAACTTGCTGTGACAGTACCTCGCGAGGCTATTGTATGGAGCTGTTATTACGAATGTGTCCCTAAACGTGCGGTAAGATTGTCCCTTTCCATACTGTGAAGGTGTATTGGGGGAGTAGAAGTACAGCTTCACGCTTTCTTAAATTCGGAACTAGGTGGAGTTGAGTGATTTCGTGCCCTACGCGATGTGAGGTGCAGGGAAGACAAGAAAGGGAAAGTTTCAGAAGAATTCTGACGTCTTTTTTATATTTTATACGAGTTCCTGTGACACATTTCAGAGACTAATGCACAGATTTGTTGGAAATGCAGACATAACAATATTAAGCTTCTCTGTTTCCGCCTTTATATTCAGTGTGCCCTTACAACATTTCTTCAGACAGGAAAGGAACGAACTTGATTGATTCAATCAATGTAACGTGTGCAGAAAAACTTCATGCCAGAATTATCTACTTCCGTGTTTATAGAAGGCGGAGTTTTTTTTATATGTTTCATTGTTGTCATGAGTTTCTTTCACGTCTTTTATGTTTACCTCCCGCATTAATTAACCGTTCAACGCCGGCCACGGTGCACCCTTGGGTTTTGAATGCAATGAAGAGTACTGTAAATTGAAAACCTTTCCATTCTGGGCACTAGGTAAAATTTGAACCCCACCGTCAGTGAAGGGTTAAGTAGATCTCCATGCCATCATGCGCCGGTTAATAGAAGCAGGATCCTTAAGATACGAGAATACATCTGGACGAGGTGAGGGGGACTTCAGATTTGAAACTGTTAAAGAAACTTAGTGTTTTATGTGATGTGGACACGTTAACCTAAGCTGTAGCTGACACGTGTTTGGGTGTGACTTGCGCTAAGAAAGAAACCTTAACTGTTGAAACCTATTGTAAACATGAAGACGGCGTTCGTTTATACTGATGCTTTATGTGGACAGAAATAAATGTTGCACTCGTATAGCTACAAAAATTTAAGAATCTTTGGCTAGTTTCAAGCACTCGAATTTAAGCAGGCGTTACTGTTGTTTTTAACTGGCGTCAGTATCTGATGATTTATTCAATAAACCGTGAATTCCATTGCTATTGTTGACTTGCTAGCAGAGTGTGGTTCGAAAATAAAGTAACCTTCCTGTAATAAGGGTTGCTGGCTCATGATTTGCCTGAGTGTTACGATAAGGAAGAGTTTGGTTTGGAATTTACAACAGTAATTTAAATTACTGTTGTAAGAAAGTAACGTTCTCATTTATAATGGATTAATATACGGGTACCTGTTTAGGGTGTTGTAAACATACCTCACATATTTTCAGTTGTGAAAAGAGCCACGACGGTCAGACTCACTCACGTGGATGGTAACGACTGCATGTGGTCGTGCCGCTGATTTCTAGTTGACGCGTTCAAAGTCACGTGGATTAGCCGACTTAGGCCTCGGAGCGTTTGGGACGAATCAGAAAGATCGGCTAGCTACTTTATTACAAGCTTCGTGTCTTCTCTTTATGACAATGGATGTCGTGTCTAATGTGGCGATAAGGATATTTACTTCCAGGCGACCTCTGGTCTGAGGCCGCTTGCACACTGGAGTCCTGGGCTTGGCTTCCCCGTGCGGTAGTGTTTGCCCTTTTCCGTCTACTTTTCTTGTGGTAGGCTTTTTAAGCGAATTTATTCGTCGCACCTGTCTGTGTTGACCCTGCCGTTGCAGGTAGCCGATGCTCGAAATGGGTTGAAGCAGAAACAAGAATAATAAAATATATAGGCGAGGAAGAAAATCGAGGCGAGCATAGACGAGAAGCGATTATGCGAGTTGGATGGGGAAATAAAAGGATGTGAAATGGTCGTGTCATAGCTCGGGCGGTTGTCTCACCGCAGAGGCCTGGCTTAAATCCCAGGGTAGCCCATGTAGGTTTTGTGGTGGACAGTGACGCTGGGACAGGTGTGGTTATTCTACAACACAGCGTCGTGTACAGTATTGAGCTAGAGTGTTACCATTTAGTGCACATGAAGAAACACACATAATTACTGTTATTTATTAATCCCATGTTGTGACAGAGTAGAAAATGTCCGTATAATGTAATAATGAGGGACCTTCACATCTTTGCATAATGGACTGCTCTCCAGTGGTCGCACCGTTAATCCTCCGAGGTTACATGTTTTGTTATGGCTCACAATTGTTCGTATTTAAAGAATGTTGTTACTGTTTGTATATTTTATCATATTATTATTTATGTGTAGCTTGAGTCTGTGTTAAATTTTGCGGTGATACATAACCTGAAAACTTAACCCAATCGACATTCTTTGTAGTTACTGACTTACAGACATTAGTTAACACGCATTTTGTACGTGTATTCACAATTACATACGTGACAAAATTACTATTCTCAATAATCAGTAAATATTAAATACTTTGATTGCACCTTTGTAGTGTCCTTAATTACGCATCATGTTAATTGCATGAGGAAGAAAGCAAATAACTGAATAGAATAGGAACATGACGTAATGTGACGATAATGTCATTGGATTGTTACATCACGCCACTACAAATCAAATCTATGTGGCACAATACTGCGTATGTATGGTCAACGAGCAAACAATCAGTACAACATTAAATATTATGACTGTGTGTTTTTGCCCTATTTACCTCGACAAAGTTTCTCTTCATGACGCCATATGGTATTGAGATCGTCAGCTGTATTTCGAGCACTTGTAAAGGGCGAGGTGCCTTCGTGAATGTTTGTAGGCTTCGTGTAAAATGTCTCCTATTGAGTCCAATTTTAACCAAATTTGAATTCGGTCGACATATGTTAGTAGAAATTCTCGATGTCGAATTTCAAGAAAATCCGCTGAGTGGGAGTCGAATTGCTTTATGCGGGCAGACGTTACCATGCTAAGAGTCGGTTTTCGAAAATTGTTGTAACGCGCATGAAGCGAACGATGTGACAACATACGAGATTTGAGGTTTTTATGCCGGTACTTGCGACTAGTGCAGTCTTGTGGTATTTTACGCCGTATACAGTACAAGGAGCGTGGGTCGTTGTTCTGAAAATGGGGGCAGTAGGCTCTTCCGAATCGACGTTATCTGTATACCATTCCAAGCGGGGTAATCCCAGAAGGCTGGACTATTCATCGCACGTCTTTCCTGTTATTTACAGTAGTGAAACCGCGTCGCTGTAAGTCTGGTAATACCAAATTCGTTGCTTTGTGCATTAAATTTCATATATGCATAGGAACGAAAAAACACTTTACGGGTCGTAATTTATACGGTTTTCTAACAACGACCAGACAGACAGGACGGAAGGAAAAGGAACAAAGAAGGATTTATGTGAATGATATGCAGTTTGGATGTTTGCTTGAACGCATCGTGCATTGGACAGCGGTCATTGTGATTGTGTAACCTTTAATCTGCGATTCGTTAAAAGAAAGGACGTGAGCCCCTCGCTGTGACAGCTGGCACATGTAGTCTGCTCGTACACAGAGATGTCAGAGTATCTATGTGGGAGAAAAGAAACATGACAGGTTGTGAGCAATCTGCTCCTTAAAAGCATTTCTAGCTTCAGGGGTACAATTATTATTCAAAGAATTATATATACAGTGTCTCGATGGAAAGTTCCAGGCCTTATTGCATGAATTCCAGCGTATCACGGTCAGCACGACACAGCTCGTGATCTAGGTGTGCTTGGCTTCAGGCCTGGTGGCAAGCATTAGTCAACTCTCACCAAGCGAGCAGCAAGAAAGCCAACTAACACAAATGTATCATTTGGAGATTTGCTTTGCTCTTAGGTGCTCTTTATGTGACGTGTATGGAGAGAACTCAGAATGGGAACGGTATGAATATAGACCTAATATGCCATTGCAATATATGTCGTAATTGGTTTTGATTACCGCTGAATAGAGCGGACACGCTTGCGGTATAACAGCGTGATGAAAGTGGCGACGGAATTGCTGTGATATTGTATACTGTTAACAGAGAACACGAAATATTATTGTTTAAATAAATAAGGGAATGCCTGTAGGTCTGTCTGCATGTTTAGTCAGTGTCCTTAACTTGTTAACGGTATCAGTTACAGTCGACCTCAATTATAACGTCATGAAAGGGACTGAATATTTTGCGTCGTTATAAATGAGTGTTGTTATAACCGAGGAATATGATGTTATGGTTAACAGTGGCGAATGAATTGGTACCATAGAATATCGGACTCTATACAGGCGAGGTGTCGTATAAACCTATGTAGTTATAACCGGGTTGTACTGTGTATGTGGTGTCGGGTACATGTTACATGTGTGAGGAAGCCTTCATTGGTATCCGGTGGAGACGTTACAAGAATAGGAAGTTCTGTTCGAAGGTTTTGAACGACCAAATCACGAACTAAATAACTTCCTTCATGGAGCAGAGTTCTTTCTGAGAAACTGTTAGTCACTCAACCCTTGTCTTTATTATCGAACCCGAAGCCCCTTAACCGTGTTCGTAACTCGGCGCCACTGGTTCCCCATCGTACGTCTTATGTAACACTTTGTAACGCCCTGTGTCGTGTAGTGAGGAGTTGTTACCTGTCCGGCCAACTGCAAACCGTACTTTCTTAGCTGTCTGCGACTGATTCTTTAATACGTGATACTGAACTGTCAGTTACCGTATCTGCAGGTCATTCAGCCACGGACAACTTGAGGACAAGCCATGACGTACTCACAGGGAATTAATGTAACGTACAAGTTGGTGGAGTAGCTAACTGAATGTGTGAATTTTGTGGACAGAGTTTTGTTATGAGTGCAGTATTTTGCGTTTAGGGTCTGCATTAACGACAGACACCCTTATTTAATATAAACTTTTTAAAAGACTTTGCCTTTATGAATAACCACTTGTTAGTCATCTTCATAACTTTCGTGACCACGTGGGAGTCAACCATCAGTTCTAACCAACAGCTTAAACTACA
Organism: Coptotermes formosanus; assembly: GCA_013340265.1. Lineage (NCBI taxonomy): Eukaryota > Metazoa > Arthropoda > Insecta > Blattodea > Rhinotermitidae > Coptotermes > Coptotermes formosanus. The sequence continues at coordinate 572,812 of BLKM01002316.1, forward strand.
GCAGTCATGAAATGTAAGGCATACGCCTTCTAATTCTTAGCGGATCATCCCCACAGTAAGTGACTTACACGTGGTACGATGGTGTAGATCGCTGTTTCAATTTACATTTAAATCAAACCTTGTGCATCCCTACTAAGGCTTCAGAAAATTCTGTGAAATGCTATTTTTTAAAATTGTTTTAACGTATGACTATCTACCGTGTAGAAATAGGGAAATTTACGGAGTATTATTTTTCACTTACTGTTTAGTTTTTGTCAGCAATAGGTCTTAAGTGCAAGAAATGAACACGGTTAGTGCAAGAAGCGACAAAAGTAACAGCTTAATTTGCAATACAGAAACTTCTGGTGCAGGGGTTTGCTGTTCTGCTTTATGCTGAGCGGGTGACGGGGTGATTTCTGCGCTGTGTATTCTGACTGAGGTTGTGTGTTCCTTCTCAGTGCCTACAGAAAAATAATGGTGTAGTGCCTGAAGACAACTTTCTTCCATGTCCTCTCCATTTCGTATTTAGAATCACAGAACGGTAATGGAGTTGAGAAAGCATCGTTAAATAAACAAAATTTATCAATAATAGAATTAGAAATTCCACGTACTCCCGATTGGATAATGCCTTTCACTTACGTTGTGTGGAATTCGGAACATACTTTTTGAGGTGTAGGTAAATATGCTGCGAGATGGCATGGTACTGAGCTCTTTACATAAATCATAATTACAGAGTAAGCCGCAGCTAGCTGTGTGCCTATATTGAATGGGACTTGAACTCAAGGGATGGGCACCCAACGTAGCTTTCTATTTGCCTGACAGTTTTCCGCGGCATACTTAACGCGTTTCACCTTTTGAAACATTAGCAGTGAGAAAGTTTTACGTAGCGATTAAAGATTGATTGATTCTTCTTAAACTGCGTATTTTGTGAGAGAATTCTTACGTATCTTATGCAGCGTCGAATTCAAGAATTGTTTGTGAATAAGTTGAAAGCATGGGTGAAGAATAGGTTATGGCAAATTTTAAGGTACATTCTCAATTTATGCCCATTGTAACTGGTTAATATTAAAGTTTAAATAAACAATTCTTCTGTATCTATGTCGTTCACACAATAAATTAAACTGTATTTTTAAAGTATATTTTTGTAGTGTACAGTTACGTGTTCTGTCGCTGTGGGTCATTATCGGATTGTTCATGCAATAGTGAATAGGCAACTGTGCTTTGCGCACGCAATAAAGACACGTGGACATGTGGAGGTAGAGCTCCACTCATTAACCTCGCCACCATTTGGAGGTGAGGCCCTGGCTACTGTAGCCGATACCCTGGCTGGCGACATACTGGACAACAGAGGAATCGTGTTTCGATTGCGCCACGGGATAAGATGTTTCTCTTCTCCAAAGCGTCCAGACCGGCTTTGGGCCCCACGCAGCGTTCTATTCAATGGGTACCGCGGCTCTTTTCCAGGGGGTAAAGCGGCGGGGAAGTGAAGCTGACCACCCACCTGTATCTGTTTCCGAGGTTAGTCATAGGGACTAATCTGCCATGTTCCTCCGTAACTTGATGACCTGCACAGGGACAAATTTCCTAGAGATGAGTGGGCAGCGGCACACCGCGTTTGCCTTGAGGAAAGAGCCCCTGGTACTCACTGAATAGGGGCTGGGTGGGTCCTGGAGTCGGTCTTTACCTTTTTGGAGGAGGGAAAAGAAACATTGCTCCCTGCAGGGAATCTAACCAACATTCCTTGGTCGTCTAGCCCGTAGCCTGTCCACTGTAATGGCTACGCTGCATCTTAGGGGGGTGAAATACAGTCGAACCCGGTTATAACGACATCTCGCCAGTAGCGTCAGATATTCGGTGGTACCAGTTATTTCGTCACTGTTAACCATAACATTATAGTTCTCGGTTATAACGACACTCGTTTATAACGACACAAAATATTCAGTCCCTTTCATGACGTTATAAGCGAGTTCGACTGTATTTGATGTGAATTTAAAATTCCGGACGGCCGTCTGCATGAAATACATTTCAGCTAGTCAGCTTGTGTCACTGTGTACACGTATATGCTAATGGTCGTAATATGATGTGGTACTCTCCAGATGAACATTTGATGACCGCAGCGAGTGATGCCACTAGATGGGTTCATATTCCCTTGAGTTTTATTACACTTCGCTGGTTTTATATTTGCTGTACAAATATGACCGAGAACTTGTGCTCCAATGGAGTTTACATATTGTTCAAATATGCATTTTACAAATGTCATTGACCTTACTGTTCTTTTGTCGCAGATAAGTATATACCACGTTGCTGCAAGGTTAATCGCGTTTTGGATAACTCACAACACAGTCAGAAATTAGCTTTTGCCATCTCTCGTTTATCAATTCATTACGTGGAAAAATATTTAAATAAAACTAGTAGATCGTTATAGACTTTGTGTATTACGTCCTGTGCACATGATGGATTCGTTTAGAAATTTAATTAATGATATCCAGTTTGAGTTCCTAGAAAAACTGTAATACTGGGCTGTAATTGACCGCTGTTTACCAAAATTAAATTTATTGAACAACTTTAATGAAATTAAGAGGCTTGAGATAGGTGGCATGTAGCACACATTCACGTTTAAGACGAATATGTCCTGAAGTTCCGATGTTTGCTCTTT